>DWDU01000392.1:0-19613 GCA_018245575.1 Jemadia suekentonmiller | reverse complement strand
TTAGGTACGTATATTATATGCATCACTAGTAAACTAAAGTTGCTTCAACTACATGTTACTAGAGCTTGCATGAGTTATGATGGGGTTAGACTATAAATAATTGAACGATAATATTATCAATACCCTTAAAAAAGCAAAAAAACATAATTGGGTTGGGATACATAATGTCCGCCAAGCCGCACTTGGCTATCGTGACAGACTGGCCTTAGTCCTCTCATTCTATGAGAAGACTCGTGGTCCGACAGTGGATCGATTAAAGGGTATGAAATAGTGATGTTGCGAATCATAATAAAATATATTTGGGATGTCTCGAACTTTAAATGTGAACGGTGTGCGCCACAGTGCAGCGATGGTGCGTAATGCACGTAGAGTGCACTCGAGTCTCGCTGGCCGGTGTCAACGACCCGCGCCCGGCCGCCCGCCCGCGCGCTGCCTGCCGCCGTCCGAGCCGCTCGTTCGATAATGTAGCGATATGATTTTAATTATATCTACAAACGATTGGACGCTCCAAGCACAGTCACAGTAAGCGCGTTACAACTGTACGACAGCTGCAAAATTGCGATTTGAGTGCACTTTTGTGTTAACTCCCTACCCCATTAAGAATCTGGCGTAATGGTGTATTAATAGTAATAGTTTGAATGTGGTTCATATAACTACATGGAAATTACAAACAGTATTAGAATACATACTGGAGAGAGTGTGCAGGAACTAAGTGCCTCTCCTTTCCGAACCTTGATAGTATTTCTCCCTTGTGTGGTAGACATCCCAATTGCCAGAACGAAATGATTTGACAGCAACGGCGAAAAGAGTTTTTCCAAATACACACTGTACATCTTAGAGCGCATCTGCACTTTCCATCAGACGATGTCGCGGCCACCCGCTCTTGCCTATCATATGTAAAATTATGAATGATATCGAAACTCGCGGAATGTCGCAAAACTAGTCGGTAAACTTTGCTAAAATGTTTTGGTTGCACTATTACTGTACTGCAAACCTATGAATGCTTTATTTCTAAATACATTAAACTAAACAATTAAACGTCCTGTCAATATTAAAGTTCAAATTTTTGTAGAACAATCCCTAATATTGACGTTTTGGAAGTACAAGAAAAAGATACAAAGAGTAAGGATATTAATAACACGTGTCTCGATATACAAGTGTGCTAAAAATCATGAAATATGTACAAAATCTTTCATCAAACTAAATATTATTCTATTCTGAGTTTTATTAAAGTGGGCATATTCCATTCCTGAAACATAAATAGAATAATATTTAGCATAGCTTAGCATTTATACATAGCTATACAACATCCCTATTTGTTTACAACAATTCCTTATACATATTTAAATAGAGTAGGTACTTTTATCGCATTTGGCCGTCTAACCATATAAAATTTGCTGTTTAAAATCGAACTTAAACGATACATAGAAATATATGTATGTATATTAGGCGACGTGTTTA
The DNA here is from genome assembly GCA_018245575.1 of Jemadia suekentonmiller. Taxonomy (NCBI): domain Eukaryota; kingdom Metazoa; phylum Arthropoda; class Insecta; order Lepidoptera; family Hesperiidae; genus Jemadia; species Jemadia suekentonmiller. Next base: position 18,152 of record DWDU01000392.1, on the reverse strand, counting down.
GTAGAGTGCCGCGTCCACAGTCTGTGGCAAGTGGGCGCGCCTCGAACACACCTCTACATGTTATGTTACGGTGCGTTGCTCGCTACGCAGTGACCTGTTGTAACTAATCCCCTTGATGCCCTCTTTTGTGACCACACTACTTACTTCACTCCTCTACGCTAAGATCCGTATAATAACATGAACTTCTTGAGAAAGAAAGTACCCGCCCTGTTTAAGTCTACGAGTCGTTCGCGTATTCCCTGGTTTTACATATCCAAAAGGGACCAATACATTGAACGTAAATGTAACATCACGCCTGTAGTCCCCGAAGAGGTAGGCAGAGGAATATAGAATATAGAACAACTACTAGAAAATCTAAATTAGAAAATTTTTAGTAGTGCCCGACCCGGGAATCGAACCCGGGACCCCCCGATCGGCAATCGCACTTGCAACCAACACGACCAACGAAGCAGCGAATACTATTAACTGTTATAAAATAGCTTGTCTGTATGATAACTAGTTGATATGTATATATAGTCATGATTTTTTTATTTTATACAGTAAAACATTGCTTCAATTAACATATTATAAGGATCATTGTTACGATAGCAAAATCTCTTATTTCCGGCGGAGCGCGAGCGAAACCACACGAAGCAACATGATAGTGTAACTATAAGTATATTACGTACATATTTCAATCAAACTTTCAAAATTGCAGTTCATATATCGAGCGTAGACGCGAATGTTCACCCAAGTGTGATGATGGATGAATGGCGAGTTACAACATGCTTTACTATTAAACGTTCAATCGATATCTATACACATTATAAAAGTACGTACCGGCTTAATACATAATTGTCTTTGCGGGATAATTAGCTAACTATCTTCGGAACTATGAGTCTTTTTTCGAGGACTCCATCCGATTGAAACGATATCAAGGCGGACACACATTATTTATACTGAATATGATAAATGCTGACAATATTCTCGATACAAATATTACGGTTTTTATAAAGATCAACAATACGAATATCGGACAAGATATACTACCGAAGTACGATTAGCACATATTCATGAATGAGTCTTATGTAATGTAGTATAGAATGAATATGTCATTCACATAGTGACTGTCATGTTCATTCTGTAGTTACATCTTTTACTAATTTAGCCTTGCAATAGGTCCATGTTTCTTTTCAGTTTATATATTTTGTTGCAAATAAATGTTACTTGACTCATTTCGATATTATTTCATTTTATTTATTCGTTTGGTAATCCAAATTAATGGTAATTTATTGTATTTTTATTGGTCACGTATTGACATGATGGATGCCATAGCAGTTTATCAGTCCACGATCATCATTTGCCATGTATCCGTTAGGATTAGTTGTGTATCACGTGCAATATAGATACACACATACTCAGAAAGAAACACACAAACAAACAGGATCTAGAAAAGATATAATCCTGGAACTGCAACACTGTCGGACACGGAACGCTTTTAACGATTATAGCCCGATTGCGACATTAGCAAATTGAACGTAAAGTCAACGATCTCTCGATAATCGCCGCTGTTACCGGACCGCATTCCTAATCCGCACAATTAATCAATTAGCGGGCGCTCGAGCAAAATCGATAAACCGCATACTGATTGCGCAACCGCTGTTGCATCGATCGAGATTTTTTGCTACTTGCTATGGTCACTGTTCCTTTCTTTTCTTTTTTGTATTTATTTATTCATAGTTCATGAATTGTTTTAGGTATATTCATGATTAACGTACAAGGGTTTAACTCGCGTATGTATTTTAGGCATAACCCGACTAAAGTAGGCTCTATTTAAGACACTTATGATTTGATAATGATCTTGACGAATTTATTAATCAAAAACGTAGAATTAGCGTAACTTTTAAAATTATTTATCGTTACTGTATCGTTTACGAGTAAATTAATAACCAAACATGTTGGATTCGCTGAAAATTAGACATGTGCATTCAAGTAAACATCATATCGTTTCTGTGCCTAATAGCCACGTATGCACATAAATTATCTGGAAAATTATTAGTTGTAGTTGTATAATGAACGGTATGCGCTCGCAACGATGGCAGCGGTGTGTGTGTGAAAGTTGTGACTTTTAAATGCGATTTACAAGAAGGTACGTAATACTTGTCGCCGCGCCATTAACTTGAACATACTTCGCTATACATATATCCAACGATTGATAGCTTACGAGCTTCTTCAAATACATATTTCATTTTATGATAACCACGTCACATTTGACAATAATTTATGATTATATATATATATTTTTTGTTTTATATGTTTTACTAACAGGAAACAAGTATCAACACAAACGTATCATTTTCGTTTAAAACTTTGAAAGTCGCTGTCGTAATTTTCCCTCGCCATTAAATTGCAACTCATTAATGACTATGTTCTCACGAAATGAGGTTGCACGTGCATGATAATATAATTTTTATGTAGAACTCACACACGACTCTCTAATTCATAACTAAGCAGCGACTGTATTAAGTATACGAGACAGCTGATAAACGTATCTACATGTGGAAGTTTCTAAAGAAATAATTGATACTTTATTTTACCTGAGAATCAAACCTGTCCTCCCCAGCCCGGCCCCTAGGAATATCTATCCACTGAACCTATAGGTCTATCTGGCCTTAAATTAATAAAACTTCTGCATAAAGTTACCTAAGAATAAATGTTTATGAAAAATTCCTGCTCCATTTGGTCTGAACAAAATACTAACTTTTATATTTAGTAGGTGAATCCTTCTTAGGTTAAAGTAAAGAAAAAACATTCATTAAGCTACAACAGGAAAATGTACTAAGTTTTTGTTTATAATACTTCTGTCCAAATAGCTTTATTAAGTTATACCGGTATCTTAAAACGCCACATTGAAAGTTTCCTCAACAGACTAGAATATATGACCTGTTTCATGAATGTAGAGGCGAATGAGATCTTGCAAAACCGTAGCAAGTGGAATTCTTTAATCTTTGCTTAACCATATGGAAAATAGACATAGGTATGTCGGTTAATAATCGATATATATTTTTTAATAATATCCGTGAGTAAATATAAAACCATGTGAAAATTATTTCGATCACATTGACATTTGCACCTTACCCACTTAACTTTTGTTGTACGAGGTAGGTCACGAATGCTAACAGTCATGTGATGAGGAGAATACGTAGAACGTGGTTTGTATTTCAACACTGTTACAAAACAGACTTAATATAATATGTTCCTCGCTTGTAACCTTGCCACAGAACGCAAGAAAGAAGATAGAAGTAGAGATAATGTTCAATAATATTTGTAATCTATAAACTATAAACGTTCTATAAAATTTTCATTATCATCGTCATCATCATTATATTTATCGACTCTTTTTCACACTCCGCTGTTAAACACGAGTTTTCTCTTATGTTGGATAGGTTTACGTCATAGTTTATGGGAGCTTACAGAACAAACTATTCAGAGCAAAATAATTGAGCCACAATCGATTGAGACAGTATTTCAACAGATGCTGTATAATGCAGTAGAACGTATTGCTACATCACAGCCTCCAATGACGATCGCCAACAGGAAAGCTCCCATCGGCTCCAGAAACTATTTTATACTCTCAGTTATTTTCCAGTAAAATAAGCTTCATGACCGAACCCTGTATTATTCGTAGATTATACATGGTATCCTAGTACCGTTATCACTGGATATTTAACACGTGCGCCGTAAACAAGACAGATAAGCTCGTACGCCATAAAATTGAGAGATAAAACAGCCGTTTGACGCGGAGAATCGATACCTCTCAGCTATATAGGTTAGCTATGACAAACATCGATCCACTTTTTTAGGAATACTTAAGCAAATAACTAGATTTAGTCAATGACTTAGATGCCTAACTAGAATAGATTTCTAATACTTTATTTCCATTCCATTTATAATACAGTTTGACATCAAATACATAAAACAAAATGTAGTCATATGAGTATCATGATGGACAGAGCTCACATTCTGTCTTTTGCGGTCGGATCCACGACTACTGATTTTCAGTGAGGACCACTTTTTCTTCTCGCGTAGTTGGCGATAGTGAAAAATATAACGTAAGAAGAACGGAAATAAAACATAATATGTACGAAGTTATTAAAACAAAAAAACCAATGGTGGTGCATATTTGAACGAAAGAAACAAGAAAATACTACTAGTTTTATACTAAAAGTAGATTAGCACTACTAAGACGTGTTTAACATCTACACGGAACCTAACCCTGTACGACTCTAGAGTCTACAAAGTCATTGCAAAACAATTTGATTTATTAAGAATATATTTCCTTAAAACAATCTTTTGATACAGTCTTCTATAAAAATTAACCGGAGAATTTACACTGACAACAGTGATTTCAGTCTTGAAGTAATCGTTCTTGCGATGAAATTTAAAACTATGTACAAAAAGAGATTCAAAAAGGAATTTTATACTGGCTATAGACGTCAGAGCATCCTAGACGCACGGCGGCGAACGAACTTACTGTCTGAAATATGTATACTAATGTCATTGAACCGAATAAAGGCTTGCTGTTCTCTGTATTGTAATTTACGAAAGATATTTGTGATAAACTTAAATTTGTATGTCGTAAAAGATTGGGCAGTTGTTGAAGAGGAGGGAGTGGAAGCAGGAATAAAAATTTCACCTGCAGGTGGCGAGCAGGTGACCTGCAGATACGAGCCGAGTTATATATTGGACTGCATCGTGTAAGAAATAAGTTCCACAAATTTGTACATGTAAATGTTTATAACAGACCTGGTGGTTCCGTAGTCCGATCCCGACTAAAAACTTATTTATGTGTAATGATCAAGTGTATCTTTTTCAATAGACTCACCGCCTATGGTGGACGTAAACGTAACTATAGTGGGACGTAAACGTATCTGGTGAAACGTTGGAATGTACTGCACTCCTCTGCCTGCCTTTTCGAGGATTAGAGATTTGAGTTACGTATATTTTTTTGTGTCTGCATACCAAATTTTCCATATTGACATGTCCGTTTTCGTTTAAAAGTATATATGCATATGTATGTATGTTTAAAAGTTTTCTCATTAGAATAATACATTTCTTGTTATGAATACATAATATATAAGAAAATTTCATTATCCATCACAGCATTAATACACAAAGCACTTACAGTAATTGAAACTGCATTACCTAATCTGTACACTTCGAAATTATCGAATAGAGGACTGATTAGGACCCACCACAAGTAGGCTAATGGGAGGGGCTTTATTAATGTGACTTATATAGACTTCTATTTGAAAATTGACATAGATACAATGTCGTGCTGTTAATTAAATATTTTTTGTATGTTATAAAAATATTAAAAAGTAAATAATAAATAAATAATAAACGTAAATAATGTGGCGACCTACCCGTGATGCATTATGCAGTCACCGTCGCTTCGTTTACGAGCATTTGAGAGGCCGGAGTAGACTTTACGCATGCGAAATGTAACGGGAGGAAACAATAAATCATTCAATATAATAGACTCGAAACAGCAAAGGGGAAGGTAGGGAGGGCAGTTGGGGTCACTTGTGCATTCAAGAACCGTAACTATTCCTTTGTGTGTAATTCATATATTACTTCGGCATTATTATGGAGCATAAAGGGTAGAATAGATTTGAGATTGCAGATGATAAATCTTATACGAAATTGTGCTTACGACAGCCCAAGATATTATAACGGATGCACAGCAGCGAAATTAATAAAGCATAAACAGATTAGTGAACATCGTCATCATCATCATTAAACCTTTTTTGTCGATCCACTGTTGGACACAAATCTTCTTTCCAAACGAGGAAGGTTAAAGCTATAACATGCGATGTTAGACAAAAATTGACTAACAAACTTTACACGCTTCGGAAAATATTGTGAAAAACTCTTAAGGTGTAAAGTTATTCTTCGCCGTTTCAAAAAGAATACTTTAAGATTTAACATCATACATTGTTAGTAAATACAAAGTTATATGTATTGTTAGATCCGATAACGGTGTGAATGACCCTTTAATTTTATTACCCGTTAATACATCTCCATTGTCTCTCGTGCGAGATGATCATTACACATAATCCGCGTTAATAGGTAATACATATTTGCACATGATTACCGCGACCTTAAGTGAAATCATTGCAAGGCTTAATATTATTTGCATTAGTGTATATCTGTCTGTGTTTTATTAATGTCATGTTGAGTCTGTGCACGTGTATTACTTTTATTCATGCTTGCAATAAATTGAATCTCATAATCGTATGTATTGTATGGGTTTTCTGCAACAAAATTCGTTCGATAGCTTCGGTTATATTTGAAAGTTAATGTACGTTTGCTGCGAAAGAAGCAATGGCTGTCTCTATTTGTGCTGCTTAGCAGCATACTTGTTTACAGCTGTAGGCAAAATCAACTTCAGTCAGCACCACTTTGCTTGTTTCACGCCATGTAGCTAGCTACATGGCCAGCAACTCAACTATGACCTGGTTCATTTGGTACAAAAGAATGGCCAATAAACACCAAATGGCCTGCATCAGCCATCGTTTTATATAGTAAAATGATTTGTGACGAGAAAGGATTACTTACATCATCATCCTATTACAATAAAGCCAATTGGAATACACAAGTTACACAATCAATCAATTCATATTGTGTTTTTTATGATTTCAGGCTCTACAAATCCACTTGCAGCCCGACGAAGGCGACATCCTCATATTCATGCCCGGACAGGAAGATATCGAGGTTACTTGTGAAGTACGTTCAAATTAATTGATACACTTAAATTATTGACCCAAATATATCGGATATTGCTTGCAAATATGTGCTGTGAAACAGCTGTGAAACAAATTTTATGGTATATTCATAAAATATGCTATTTTGCAGGTGTTGGCGGAAAGGCTGGGTGACCTGGACACCGCGCCACCTTTGACCGTGTTGCCGATATACTCCCAGTTGCCAGCAGATTTGCAGGCGAAGATCTTCCAGCGAGCGCCGCCCGGCCAGAGGAAGTGCATCGTCGCCACTAACATCGCAGGTAACGTGGTACAGTCCAAGTTTCTAGATATTATGTGCATTTAGAAGAAAATAACTTTCAAAATTTATATCACTCTGTGCATCTATAGTTTACGTTTGAATTATATATGTAATATTTGCAGAAACATCACTGACCGTCGACGGCATCATGTACGTGATCGACTGCGGCTACTGCAAGCTGAAGGTGTACAACCCAAGGATCGGCATGGACGCCTTGCAGGTGCCGTATCGGATTATTTCATTTATTCAACTCTTATTTATATTTCGAGAAAACTAGCGATGGTAACGTAGTAGGGAGAGAAATTAGTTTTGAAGAAAATACGAAGATTTGAGGATGGTGACGAGATGAAGTCCGGTTGTAGAGGACAAATGTTGTACTGACTTAATTATGGCTGTATTTTGAGAGTTTTTCAGCGGACCTCGTACATGTCCTTTTAATAATTAATTGTGTTATATATCATATAAAGTCTTTAATTAAAATGTACGTATGTATGTGTGTTCGGACACGAAACGGACGTCACACTTGCATGTATGTCATATTGTACGTATGAGTAAGTTCTAGATTGTGATCGAAGAGATTGATTCCAAGAGAAGGGGGAACGGGGACAGTTTTTGTCTTGAATTAAATTCGGTAATAAGTAGATAGAAGTGCCGTAATCCGGTCGCTCCGGCGTCGGGAGCGGGCCGGAGACGTGACGGAGCGCGTGCGGCGCAGGTCTACCCGGTGAGCCAGGCCAACGCGCGGCAGCGCGCGGGCCGCGCGGGCCGCACGGGCCCGGGCCGCGCGTTCTGCCTCTACACGCGCCGCCAGTTCACGCACGAGCTGCTGGCCGCCACCGTGCCCGAGATCCAGCGCACCAACCTCGCCAACACCGTGCTGCTGCTCAAGTCGCTGGGCGTCGAGGACCTGCTCGCCTTCCACTTCATGGACCCGCCGCCGCAGGTCGCCGCGCGCTCGCTGCGTTGTCCGTCCCTTGCGATATTGCTCGCCCGCTCGGAGGTGCCCTTCGGGTACCCTCCGATATCACAGTATCGAAATTTTAAAATATGAAGTTAATTCTTTACACGTAGAGTTCATTTTCTTTCAAACAAAAATAATGTGTGTGGTTATTTTTCTTCTGAATTCCGTCTATCCGCGCAGGACACGATCCTCAACTCCATGTACCAGCTGTGGATCCTGGGCGCGCTGGACGGCACGGGCGCGCTGACGCCGCTGGGCCGCCAGATGGCGGAGTTCCCGCTCGACCCGCCGCAGTGCCACATGCTCATCGTGTCCGCGGACCTGGGCTGCAGCGCGGAGGTGCTCATCATCGGTTAGTGTTCACATAAAAATTACTTTTACAAGCACGTCGATAAAAAAGTGTCGCACACTCCGACTCTAGGCTTTGAACGACCAGTAGTAAATCTAAGTTAGAAAAATCCAATAGTAGCAACAAAGTTCCTTCACGGTGTTCTCCTTCGCCGTCGTACCGAATGATATTTAAATTTAAAACGTACATTTTTGTACGGTGGTACACGGCAAGATTTCAATCCGGGACCTTTGGGGGTGAGAGTTCACACGGTATATCAGTGGGAGCGCCGCGGGCGCGTGTGCCGCAGTGTCCATGCTGTCGGTGCCGTCGGTGTTCTACCGGCCCGCGGGCCGCGAGGACGAGGCGGACGGCGTCAAGGAGAAGTTCCAGGTGCCCGAGTCCGACCACCTCACGCTGCTGCACCTGTACAACCAGTGGAAGGCCAACAAGTGAGTCGCGCTGGCCGCGCGCCTCGGACGGACAGTGTTTGAATTCATAATACGTAAACATTATTAAGCTCATATTACATGTAATAAGTAGATTTTTTTTTCAATTACTATGTCGATATGTTTGAAGTTTTTTGTTGCAACACTTTTTGGTTAACGTTTAGTGATTTAATTTTCCATGGGTTTGTGATGCGCTGTGGTTGTGGTTGAGATGAGTACTTCGTTGGTCACATAATGCACAAAGATTTTCGAATAATTTAGTTAGCGTTAAAAGTAACCATTTTCGTGGTAATGTCATCATCATTATAATATGTCTCAATCCACTACTAGACATAGGTGTCCAATGAAGGACTTTTGCCTATAATCCCAAGCTTGGCTAACAGGTTGAGGATCGATCGAGATATCGATAATTATCATTTTCTTCTGTGTCGCATCTTCATTACTACGGGGCCGTACGTATTAGTTCTTTCAACATCGGGAATGTTCAGTGTGCGAGTCGCTTGGTTACGATGATTATCGATAAATGCGTGGTGGCAGCTACTCCACCATGTGGTGCACGGAGCACTTCGTGCACGCGAAGGCCATGCGCAAGGTGCGCGAGGTGCGCCAGCAGCTCACGGACATCATGCAGCAGCAGCGCCTGCCGCTGCTGTCCTGCGGCACGCAGTGGGACACCGTGCGCAAGTGCATCTGCTCAGGTATCCATATTTACGCTAATTCATCTCTATTCATAGTAGAAAACCGACAAGAGATCAAAAAGATTGAACGTACGCCTGTAATAAGTGGGGCAATGAGCCGCGTCCATAGAACGCGGTCGAGTGACGTGGCGGTGCCGCAGCGTACTTCCAGCAGGCGGCGCGGCTGAAGGGCATCGGCGAGTACGTGAACTGCCGCACGGGCATGCCGTGCCACCTGCACCCCACCTCGGCGCTGTTCGGGCTGGGCGGCTCGCCCGACTACGTGGTGTACCACGAGCTCATGATGACCACCAAGGAGTACATGCACTGCGTCACCGCCGTCGACGGCCGCTGGCTGGCCGAGCTGGGGCCCATGTTCTTCTCCGTCAAGGAGACCGGCAAGTGAGTGTGCTCTCCTGTGGCCGTCTGTTGCGACTCGTTTCGTAGGAAGCCCGAATCGGGACTACGTTACGTTCCGAAAAATATAGGGAAATTTAGCATCGGAAGAACATCACGCCTATTATCTCCGAAGAAGTAGTCAGAAGAGTGTAGTACACTCCCACGTTTCACCAGTTACGTTTTCCGTGGTCCAATAACATAACCAATTATTCGGCGATCCTTAATTCCAATATTATACGCGATACATATGAATTCGGGAATGGGAACTCTCTCTCCTTTCTATGAACTTACTGTGTAACTTGGTACGTACTTCATGCGATTGAATGACAATAATCGTTTGAGGTGAACATGCATAGACGCAAATATACGTAAGTATGGATATGGCTAGAATATCTGCCTACTGACTTTTAACAGTTCTCGAAACTTCTATTGACTATTCGTTATTGGTAAAAACGGCTCGTTTGTCTCTTGGTAGCAATGTTGAATGTCTGCGGTTTTGGTGGAACTGTTAAGGTCTATTTGTGTAACCTGTTGTCATATTGGGGGGGGCTTATCTATGACTGCGAGCCGCATAGGCTAAACAAACTTGTTCTATGCTTCCCCTTTTATATGTCCCTTCTGGCCTTCTTAAAGGGAGGTTTTGTAGATCGTGTAAAGGAAATCTTATTATGTAAATTAATGAAATTCGTCAAGTTATCAGGTGACTTATAACCACGTGGTGTGTGAGCGACTAGACAGCGACGCTGAAGCGCCGGGCGCTGTGGCAGGACGCACCGCGACAAGCGCAAGGAGGCGGCCGTGCACCTGCAGCGCATGGAGCAGGAGATGGAGCGCGCCGAGCGCCAGCTGCAGGCCGCGCGCCGCAGCCGCGAGCCGCCGGCCGCGCCGCGCGCCACGCCGCGCCGCACGCCGCACCGCCTCGGCCTGTAGCGCGGCCGCGCGGCGCCGCCCACCGACACGACTACATTGCTTCCGCGACGGTATATTTTTGGGTCAAGTTTATATCCGCTATAGAAGTAATGCGAATAGATTTGTAAGCTACGTTACTAAGTTATCTTTGAGTTTACTAGATTCGATGTAAAAATGAAAATGTAAATCATGTACTTACAATTTTTGTATTCCAATAAATAACATTAATGTTGAAATTATTTTTCTTGAAAAACACATAGCTTACTTTGGCGGAACATCTGTATTCAGATACCGCAATAATATTTAATAAAAACGTGGTAATAACATCAGAAAGCTTCAGTCTTGCGATGTAACAGTGTCAATAGTACGACCAGTAAACGAAAGGGTTTTCCATAGTGGATAGAAATAAATAGATCAAAAATTTCAACGACCTCTCATTTTATTATAATATCTTACAATTACAAACTTAATAACCAGAATAACTATGAAGAGGAAACCTTACGGCAGTAAGTTAATATCTAATACTATAGGACTATGGGAACATATGAGGGTAGTTGGTGATGTAACAAAATGTAACACATTTAAAACTATGAAAAAGAACATAGTAGGGATATACAAACTGTCCACGTGGCAACACTTGTCTTTAGTTTTTAGTGAATCTACACGATAGCCCCAATGTATCCAAAAAGTGCCTACTTCGCGTTGTGTCAACTGAAAGGAATGTTTACGACAAATTATTCAGATTTAGGTAATAATTTACTAAACTAAGGTAAAGATACCGTTTGCTGTTAAACCTCAAATAATCAAATAAATCTAATAGAAAAAACAAAAATACATATAATATATCTTTTATATCTACTCAACATGTCGCTAAATATGTAATATATCATCATTGGTTTTTTTAAGGTTTGTACAGAACAGAATTCACAAAATCGGTGGAAACAAGAGAAACGGCTTACACACGTCTGTTCAACACGATCCAACAAATGTATTGAATATATATATACATAGATGTAATTAAATGAATTAATTTTGCTGTGTAGTGATAGAGAAAAATTACACTTAAACCGTTATGCGGCGCCACCACAATTCTGACACAAATATGAACTAACAAACTTTTCTTCACAGCAATTTTTGAAATATACAAATATGAAACAATTTTATAACTGCACGTAACGGACGAATTCATTCGGATCGTGACTGATCTAACGTGTGCTGATACACTAACATTTTTACACTTAATTTGAAATTTCGTTAAACACTCGATGCATTTTGATCATAATGATATAATTTGTGCGAACTTTAAAAATTATATATAGACATACTACTATTACCTAGTACCTCGAGAATCTCAAGACCACGGCCTCATACCGAGACCGTGACGTCACCCGCGGCCAGCTTTCAGTTGACGGTCACGTGGAGCCATTTGCGCGCGTTCGTGAAACGACTAATCACCTTACAAGTTTTGTCACAAGCGATGCTTGCGATGGAAGGATGGAAGTTTACAATGAGATCTACTAAATGTAACACTAAAGGAAATATGGAATGCGTACTTATTTTCAGTTTATACATTACTTAATGTCAATAGCTGTGTGACTTATAATATTAATGTACGGGGACAATGCTACACATGACCAGCCGATCCCAAACCAGGCGCACTCTGTACAATGACAACCAGACAAAAATAGATCACTTTCTAAATACATACATACTCGTGCTTAACACGCCTCGAGTAACCGATGGGAAATCAATAAAACGGCCATTTTCATTTAATTCACTAACCCTCTGCATACATAATATACGTACCGGTTTAACCAGTTATTAATTATATACCATGCAATATTAGTTGAAAATAAGTACGCACCACATCATGACGACTAATTATTAAAAAAAATACGTAATTAATTAAGAGACTAAAAACCTAAGGATACAATTACAAAGAAAAATCTCAAAAATATGTGAACATCCAATCGGTCGTAATATTAACATAATCTTAAGCTAAAACTCCATTTTTAAAAGCGCTTTCGTGATAAATCTCTCGAGACACTATAAACAATGTATATATCGTCCCTTACGGGGTAGGCAGAGAGCACCGAGTGCCAAATGACTATCCTTACAGACCTGCCATATGAACTGTCTATTTAAAATATTCATGATACTATCGAGCGAGATTGCCAATATTCACCTCGTTTCAACTTTACAGATGTTATGCAACCAATGTAAATTAAGCAACATTTGACATGATAGGTGCTTCGATGAACAATCTGGGGGCGCATTGCACTTTTTACATAAACATTCGCTTAAATAATTAACTTACACTTAATGAAAACATTTCCGTTTTAGTAAGTAAATATTTTCATAGCGAAGACTAGGAAGTGTTATCATGTTGACGACCCTAGTTTCAATACCCATTTGCTGATTCTCTCTAAGGTCATCGAAGGTTTCAGAGCTTCCCAAGTGACAGGGTGTGTACCTATGCGTTTCTTTAATAAACCTACAAAAACCATGAATATTGACAATCGCGTTTGACAATTTTATTATCTACAGAGTATGTGCTTTATATGAAACTGCATTCATAGTCGTTCCTTGTGTCTTAGCTACAGCATATTGTCTCGCTCCCACATAGCATATTAGAAGCATGTTAGAAAGTAACCAAACATCTCACAACTGAAATCACCTGGTAAGCGACTATGAATAACAGTGTAACTATTATCCAGGGAACTATTAATATAACTTACAAAATACAAATCTCTATCAACTATAAAAATATATGATTTCTATAATACACAAACATATATACCAAGTGTAACCGATTACACTAAAATCGAAATCAAATTTTATTAATTATGTATTAACATTCATAATATATTATATGAAAATTGAAATGAATTAAATACATGTTTAAAGATAATATCACGTGCAAACCTTAGAGGGAAACATGAAAATAAGGTGTACAGGGGCATGAACCCTTTACCCTTATTAATATTATCATCCCTTACGTCAAATGTATTGACGACCTGTGTTCAGTTACGTACTCCACTACTTCTAATTACTCCTATACAAGCACTATCAATCTGGCCAAAACTGCAAGAACTGTTACACTCAGGCGCCGGCCTGCTCCTTCGCGGCGTGCGACCCGATGGTCGGACAACTTCACAAATGCTTGCAACCCAACAGCTCATCACCGCACTCCTGGATGTAGTCTCAAATAGGTCACATCAGTGACAGCTGATGAAGTACCGTCGACACAAAGCCATATATCCCCGTGCGTTCTGCCATTATCCTAAAAGAACTGCGGACCGATTTCTTCTCAGAAACATCTAACACGAAACTCCTCATTTCAATGTAAACATTTATTACAATTCCGAATTATCACAAGCCTCTTTTTAACGCGACCTCCTAAAGTACTTTGACTAATTACTTTTAGCTACAATGACCTACCAATTTAAAGCTCAGATGTAGAAAAAAAATCGTCATCTAATTGTCATCACAATTCACAACCTTTACAAAACTATCGAGGGGTGTACGGGCTTTACATAATTAGTAATTTTGAGGGCCCACAGGTGTGGTTGTTCTAGTAAGACCGGGCAAACTGGTTTAGGTATGGGATTACCAAAGGCATATATAGTTAATACATAATATTATACAAAATTTACACAATACAATGTATGTAACAAGTTATATGCCGTTAAAGAAATATATCGGATGTGAAAATTATTTATCACTGATGGATCAATAAATGATTATATGAGCATTAAGCACAGTATATGATTATATTGTTAAACAAACGATTCCGATAAAAATAAAATATTGTTTGGCAATATATAATAACATCAAAATCATTGGCAAACATATCCCTCACTTTGTGAAGTACATTAATGGACCAATGAGGTTCCCTTTGGACCGATGAGAAGTGTGTGTATGTATAAATTATGTATGTGTGTATGTATAAATTGCTTTACAGTTATAGTATTATTTTTAAAACAATATAATTAGCCAAAACATGGTGCAACCCTATTTGGGTGGTCAGTCTGCACACAACCTCTTCGCCAGTTCTTCATAATCGGCTGATAACTGAGAGGCGGTATGTCCGAAGACCTACTGATGAAAGTGTGAAAGATGAATTGAGACTACGAGAACCACAGTGCCCTAACTGCATTTTAACAACTTGCTATATGTTTTTGTACCAGTGGTATTAACGGCTTTTTGTTTCTATACAGGTGATGTTAATGGCTATATGTAACCGTCATTATATATTGTAATTAAAATTCATGTCAATGCCCTGTTTAAACTGATATAACTGTACGAGGGTTTATTGAGTTAGAGGTGACCTCAATATGGTCTCCAATCCAAGCCCTAGTTCAACTAAGTAGATTTTCGAATTAATATATATTTTTCGTACTTATGTTTTTTTTCTATTAGGCCTCAATTTATCTTTGACTTTATTAGTCATATAGCTGTCTAGCACAGATTTCAATAAAGTAAAAATAATTCCGCTTCGTACGCCATACAATCCATTTTACATGTCCTTTATACCAACATTACTGCAACATTTCCATGCACCAATTATCGGCAAACACCTTCAGGAGCATGTTAATTAAAAATATTCCTATTCATTTCAATTATAATTTATGAGCTGTTATTGTATGTGGAGATATGGAGGCAATTCAAAAGACAGTAATCCATAGACCAATTTATAAAAACCTCACTCTCCCATTAAATATTCCATAGAGAATATTCACCTGATTTTATTAACTATATAATTTAATAGACTATTTGATAGTCTATTAAATAATGAAAGTGACCTAATGAGGCAGTGAAATATTTCTATTAATTTATTGCTTTCAAATTCTTTTACTAGACATTTTTGCCTATGCACAAGACTGGTGTAACTTGATACTCTGTCTTCATAAGTTCACTGTAACTTGGACTAACCAATTTTTGAGAAGTTTCGTTTATAATTTGATCAAGACTAAGATTCGGAAGTGTACATTGACTCGGTAACATTTATCAGATTTTTGACCCCATCAATAAAATATACTGAATAAATATATATATCTTTTGACTGAATTTAAGTAGATGCAGGGATTTGTAAGCACTGTACCTATGATGTGAATATACTACTGAAAAACATATTTTCAAAACATTACTTTTAAATGTTCAAAGATTTTCACTTCAGTGTTTACCAGCTCAAAGTTGGTGTACAGTCAATTGAGTATGAAATGATGTTTTTTAAAATACAAATTATCACTTAGTCAATCACAGATTTTCCTAGATGTATTCACTCATACATTTATGAGGTTCTGTAGGCCAACTTTTTGATGACATACTAAAATAAATTCTATTGATACTATTAATTCTTACGCAAATAAAATGTTTATACATATATATTATCAACAAAATTAATTAAACTTCCAATAGTATGAATTATTTTTTATGTACATTTTAAGTTTGATATAATGGCATAAGAAACAAACATTAAATAAATAAAAAAAAAACACTTTAAAAAGAACAATAAGGTAATAGACTAAGTTTTCATTTGTGTTTTCCAAAGCGACCATAGACGACCGTTCAAAACGGTTAAACATCGTTTTACATATTGCGACGGATTCAAGTTGACATTTGAATGTCAATGTGATTACAGTGACACATGTTACAGTTGTTTAAATAACTATATATCTCCGGGTGTCTCAAGGCATTCCAATTTTATTGAGGTGATATTTGAACCCAGTATAGACTAAGCCTTGTCGTCATTTCGATCCAGGTCCATGATCATCAGCAGTTCAACACGTGCAAGCCGTGCTTTTCTATGTACCTCTGGCGCGCCTCCGCGATCATCTGGGCCTTCCTCTCCTGGAAGCTGAGCTCGCGCTCCTTGGCGCTCCGGGGGAACGTGCCCGTCGGCGCCGGCGTTACGTACTTGGGCTGCGACGTGCTCGGCGACGGCTCCGGCGACGGCTCGGGCTCCGCCGTGTACGGCGTGATGCCCTCTAAGAAGTTCGTTATTGTCAAATCCACACTTCGGGTCGTTGCTGAAAAGACAACAAAAATATACATTAAATAACGATCAGAACAATGTTCTTCCTTCTTCTTTTTTCGCAAAAATGGAATCTTCAATTGGTGCCGTTTGCAATTTACGTTCTATAAGTAAAAGATAAAAAATGCAAACGTCTCGCAACTCAGAAAACCTAGAAAATAAACACAAAATAAGAGAATTAAAAAATAAGAAGGAAAACATCAAACGAGTATGTAAGAAATAACAAGTTGAAGAAAGAAAGAAAGTAAACAGATATTAAAAACTTTAGTTTGTGGACTTTGGTACCAATGAGGTATTAAATGAGACGGTAATGTCAACTTACACAGGTCCTTCACTATATCCTTAATAGGCACCCTGGGCAGCACTTCCTTGACCTGGCGAGCCAGCCGCATGAGCTCGGGAGGGGGCTCCCTCCGCGACGCGCCGGGGCCGCGGTTCAGCTCCTCCCACTTGTACTCTGTTACTTCAACCTAAGCATGACCATAACAAATGTGTATGCTGTTTGGGTAACGAAATAAATCATGAAAAAACTTTCATTTGACGAAACATAACTGAAAGTAACAGAAACATAAGCTAGACAACATCAAACATGATGCTTTTTGTTACTAATAAAAAATAACAAGACAATAATGCAAAGAAAATGCAAAAGAAAGAGTTTGACCGTTTATGAATTCCAAGTACCACGCAAATTTCAGAGGACTACACATATTTCGATGGAAATGTCCTTAAGTGACCAAAATGATACTTTACAAAATTCCTCAAAGGTTCATTTGAAAATGACATTGTGACAATCATGATGTGTCCACTAGAGGGTACGTTAATGTGTGAATACAACAAATAATCCAGTCACCTGAAGAGCATCAGCGATGGCCTGCCTCAGGCGGTTACTGAACACCGCGTCGGGGTCCTCGCTCCTGTCCACGGCGGGCAACACCCTCACGGTGAACACCGTGGCCGGCGTCCACAGGAACCACAGCGCGTCGGACCAGGGGAACTCACTTTTAGAATCCGACGGCCGGTGTACTGTTACATTGGTGAACAGACGTTCCACGGCTGAAAATAATATTCATCAGATGAAATATAGTTTGATAATGTTACTATAATTATAAACAGGTGGCGCCACTAGCGCACTGAAATTACATCCACCAGACATGGCCTTATCAGTTCATCTGTGACCTTAATACAAAATTGTTCATGTTAACTCACCAAACCAACCTACCATCAAAACTAATGTGCAAAGATAACAACATATATATAACGTAACATCGCGCCTGTAATCCCCGAAGAGGTAGGCAGAGGAGTGTAGAACACTCCCACATTTCACCAGTTACGTTTACGTCCCACT
>DWDU01000391.1:0-19620 GCA_018245575.1 Jemadia suekentonmiller | reverse complement strand
GTATTGTATTTTCGAAGCAACTATCATTCCTTTGCTAAACTTCAAACAAATTCCTCCACGGGAAAATTCTTCTCAGTCGAGCGTTAGAGCAATCCTAATCGAACGAAAGAGTTATTGCCGCTAGACAGACATTTAGAAATAAAATTTATTTACAAAATGTCCGCCGTGGTGGTCTGATTTGACAGCGGGTAAATTAATAGCTATGAGACGAAAATCACAATTTTATTTCCAACGTCCGCTCTCGTTCTGATTATTTTATGGCTAAAAGTTTTAATGTAACGTCAAATGCCAGTAAGACCCACCGGTGTGATGAAATTAGCACAGCGTTTGGTTAAGTAATTGAAATTTTTTGAATGTTCGAGCTTTGCGTGTTCCCCTTGAATATTGGTATTTAAAGAAAAGTGGCAACCCTATAGCGACCAACTTCTTCGAATCTTTCTCCAGATTAATCGTACAACATACAACGATAACTTAATTTAATATACACAAATGCAGATTCAGACAAATAATACGCAGTTTTCTTTGCAGCGATTTGAACACTGAAGAAAGAATCGATGCAGAGACAGGCATCAGTAGGCAATCAACAAGAAAAGTGTTCGTAAATTAATTTAATATTTTATCATCACTATTACACCATTACGCCAGGTTTCTTACAGCATCGGCAGAAAGTAATATATCCTTACAAAACTTGTCGTTATTTTTCTACATTCATCATACTCTTCATAAACGCGCGCTTTTTCCGACAAACATACGTACATATGTATATTTAACACCTCGAATAAATAAATGAAATACAGACTGTTTTCAAACTGTAACAAAAGGCTTCTATTATATTGTGTGCCAGATTATAAAGCGAAGGTTGCTCAAATCGACACATCCCACATCCCGAGGGATGTATGACAGTTGGCAATAGCAATTTATCGGCAAGGGAATATATGTATCTGTAATGTGATCTGTGGACTGATTCTCGTTCGAACTTCTCAGATAAAGTTAGTTACAAAGTTTCGTTGGTCAGATGATATTGAAGATGTTTACCCCGACTCGGGCACGAATCGCAATGGTCCGCAACGAATAGCGTATGGAAAGACCCTTCGGAGGGAAACGCATAAGCGATATTTCGCAATAAATGGATAGTTAACTGGACTTTTTGTCTCGTGGTTAATGATCCTGCCAAATCGGGGGTGGTTCGATTTTAATCGAGATTAAGCTTTTCTGTGATGAGCATGAGTTCATTTTGTATCTGAACGTGAAGAAATATTTACATAAAACATATTTGAAAATGTATGTTTTTCCACTCTGTGTTTTCCTCCCCATTAAAGAGAGTGATGTTTCAATTTATAAAGATAACATACAAATTTGTTTGAAACGTGCTTACGCATTTTGTCATCATTTCACGATATTGCGAGATCATTCTCTTGTCTGTTCATTGTATTAGAGACAGCTTCAATAAGTAAACACAAACGGAATGGCTTTAATCCACCTGCCCTTGCTCTATCTATCAGGTCACGGACTCATTTGAGGACGGATTGATTTGAGTACTCATTACATAATGTACACATAAATATATCAGATTATGTCACGTATCTTGATATTGATATTTTATACCATCACGCCAACGGTTGGCAGAGAGAACCAAATGCCAAATATCTATATCGTTACACACCTGAAGTGTTTCTTTTACATTTATAACTCTTTAAACACAATCACGCTCGTTTTGAAGATTCCTAACTTAGCCAATATCTGAGTTGAGTAGCAGTAGTTCACGTTGAAATGACTACATCGGCAGAACAACGACAGAACGGCAGAATTGTGTACATATGTAGTGAAACGTAACATCACGCCTATTATCCCCGGAGAGGTAGGCAGAGGAGTGTAGTACACTTCCAAATTTCACCAGTTACGTTTAGGAATAGGTGGTGAGCCAATTGCCATGCACCGGACACAAATATAGACTCCGAGCCGCTATTAGAAAATCTAAATTAGAAAAATTCTATAGTGCCCGACCCGGGAATCGAACCCAGGACCTCTTGATCGGCAGTCGCGCTTGCAACTAACACGACCAACAAGGCAGACATATGTAGTTTTTATTAGAATCGACTGCACATTATCAAAAGCGTGGTGACGCGAGCCATTCAGTAATTTAAATGGCGTTGAATGACTAAAGGTCGTAGGTTATCCGTATTTGTGTTGTTGATAAGCCAAGGTGGGCTGTTCCAAACGACATTATAATGCATGCTCGCGTACACAGCTCAATAAAAAAGTACACCATTAATAGATAAAAATCACCGGTGCTGATAAAGTGCGAAGTTTAAAATGACGGTTTAATTAAAGTGATGAATTTTTTGTGTAAATTGTGTTAAATGATGTACTATGTTCAAGAGATTTGTCCGTTTATATTTTGTTATCAGCCTTGAGAAGACACTTCTACAAGAATATGACAAGAAATTATATGAGCTATTTTGACAACATTTGTATACAGTTCGCTCGGAGCAACGGTCCCGGTACATCTGTTTTTCCCACGATGTAATTATTATTAAAACAATATGTGTTTAGGCATGAACATAGCGGCAGCCAGTTCACGAATAAACGTTTACGTATAGTAGTGGGGGAGATCATCTTAGGAGTAGAAAAGTGGCTAGGATTGTCATCGAATTAAACCGATGCAGAGTAATATTAACTACTTCCATACCAACACATACTAATCAGATTAGATTAAGTATAAAACTAATTTTAATTAACTATTATTATATATTAGTTTTAATATATACTATATTACTATATTGGTTTTAATTAACTAATTAAAACTAATAATTACTTAGATTAGTGTATAAAAACGTAACATCACACCCGTAATCCCCGAAAAGGTAGGCGAGGAGTATAGTATACCCTCACGTCGCACCTGTAACGTCCCATTATGGAATACGTGGTGTGTCTATTTCAATACCTGGCACGTATATATATACTCCGAGCGATTACTATAAAATCTAAGTTAAAAGAGATAGTAGTGCATATTAACAGTCCAATTCCCACAATTCCTTAAGAGGTAATATAAAAAAATAACCACTGACCCCAAATTTACTATGACATAACCGATTAAAAGCTTAAAAACATATATTTTAATAGGCAACAAATGTAATAACACTTATATTGATAAATGTATTAACACTTGTGTTACATTAGTGTTTATAAAAATGAGTATATATGTTCTTGTTTAACTCGTGTGTTTTTTCGGGATGACCCGACTAGTTTCGTAGTCGGCCCTATAAGAGGTCTTTCTTCATGAGCTCCCACTGTTTACTAATCAGGCCATTCCGACAATATATACCTGACTTTAGCCGGTACCTATGTATATAGTCATGTGAAATAATATTGATAACAATGTTTAACACAGAGCATATAAATACACATTTATATACTACAACGTTAATAGACAACACTGTACGCTTGATATTCCTAAATCCAAAACCAATATGTCCGATACACGTTAGACGTAAAAATTTACTCTTTCCCATACATTATTTATATGAGTGATTTAAACTAAGCAGCACGTAGACCGTTTATTGAGGAATAAAACTCATGCACACCCTCATTATACAGTACTATATACTATAGATCTTTACCTGAACTTGATATATTTATGACATCCTGCTAGATAACATCGCAAGCGGATGAAACTGAATACATTACAATATTGTACGTGTATACATTACTATGAATGGACGTAGGTAGACCGAGGGAGACTAGAACCTGCCTATCTTGACTAAATAGATCAGATACTGGGTGAAACGGGAGCCAAAATCTTTTGAAAATATGTAGAAAGAGCGACAAATGTAGGAGCACGTTAAGTCTGTATGGATAAAGATATTTCGCACTAGGATCACTCTGCCTATTCCATTAGGAACCTAGAGTGAGGTTAAATAAAGAAAATAAGATCAATGCTCAAACATTTGTCCGCAAATGTTTTCCTTTGGTCTCATATACAAACATTATTTATTAATAAAAAAATAAGAACAATAAACCTTGAACAACATGTGTTCGACATAGAATAATATAACTGTGTACTTTGTAGGACTGATTTTTCTATTATTTATCTGAAAAAATTATGTCAACCGATTGAATACACGAACGGCGATTGTTCCGAGACGAGTAATTAATGACCCTACTAATGGAACTAGAACAATAAACTCACCGATAACTCAGCGGCGCTCGTAGGTTTATCGACGATGCCCTTGCCGCTGGACGCCGACGTCTGTCACCTTCGTGCCAACTCGCGTAGCTCCTTGCGTACGTCACGACACCACAGCCCGCGGTCACGTTCACCACGTCCACCGACATGTCGATCGTATCGTTCACATCGGTCGGAAAGCCAAACGCGCTATCGTTCAGTAGGCGCAGCTCGTAATCGAACGAACTGTTCACGTTCACATTCGCATCGCTCGCGTTATCAACACTGGAATGATTCGTCAGCTGGTAGACGCCGTTGTGTCTAGGACTAGAGTACACGTACACTTGGTTCAGTTCAGAATCGTTTTCAGTTTTTATTTTTATGCTCTCGTGCGTCGGAGTTTCGTTCGCGGCGCGCTGGTAGTCGTCTATGGCAGTGTACCACGCCTCTAATACCGCTATGTGCGTGTCCAGGTCGCGACAGGTCAAACGAAACTCATAATCGTGGCAGCGCTGCTCCTCCACAATTTCTGGAACAAAGATCAAAAGGTAACACCACGTCTGTGATCCCCGAAGAGGTAAGCAGAGGAATATGGTACATTCACGATTCACCAGTTTCGTTTACGCCCCACTGTGTTATAGATGGTGAGCTTATTAGCATGCAACGGTCACAAATCCGAACTCCGAGTCACTATTAAAAATTTCAGGTTATAAAAATGTTATATTACCTGACCCTGGGAAGTGGGAACGAACCCAAGACCTAATGACCAGCAGTTGCGCGTGTGCAACCACTCGACCAACGAGGCAATGACAAAAAATCTACGTTCAGTATATGCCCATTAATCTTTAAAACAGCTCCAAATTGGCTATTTCATCGACATATATTTCGTGTAATTACCAATAAAATTGACTTCAGAACACGGTTCAAAGAATAAATCAATCATCAATAACTACTAACTCGTAATGTAGCGTATAATATTGTATAAGTCGTAGCATTTAATGTTTGCAATGAGTTCGCAAACGTTGTTGCAAAAGTTATCACGTTTCGCAATCACGTCTTGTGAATTTTATATGAAAGTCCACGATTAAATAATCAATGTTACATACGTTTCGGAAACTTATAATTTATTTACTATATCTAATAATGATTATAAATAGATTTACTATCGTCTTCAATTACATTATGCTTAAACATACATATTATTATATTGTTATTTCATTTTTGCATTTATTATGATATGAACCCCTTTATTATCCTATTGGACAGAATAGTACTCTACAATAAGGCCAGTGTCTGCCATGGTAATTTAGTACAGGAATATATTTGCACAACATACATATATAAACATCATGTAGAACTGTACGGTGTGTGGGTATCTTCATAATGTTTCCCTCCAAGCCATGTTTAAACCTAAAAAATCATATAATTTTGAAAATTAGGAATTAAACTCCCAATTTTTTCAATTAGTCTTGCGGTTGATATTAGCAAAATAAAATACCACTGCCGAAATACCTCAACAGCTGCAACACGAAGATTCAAACACGTAAAACATTAGGCAGCATTCACTTCAATCATTCCTTTCATTTAAATATGTATAAATCAAATAACCATTACAAAAATGAAAACATTAAAGTTATTTTGTATTCTTGTAGAAGACACAATGTAAATTTATTACGACCGTCGGTTTTTTAACAGACTAAGAATATATGGATCTATTAATAAATTTAACTTGACTTTAATGCATTGACACACTTACAACGTCATCAATTCGATCACAAAATGGCCGCGCAATTAAATAGCACAACCAAATACAGCGCTGAATTATAGATTGAGCCGTTTATTTACGATGACGCGTATTGATTTACAATTGGTTATGCTCATAATATTGTTACAAAATAAAATATTACACAATTATTAAATACTAAAGAATTAGAAATAGCTAATCGTAAGGTTATCTAGATTTTAAAATGTCGGATAAAATTCTGAATCCGCATTAAAATACACAGATCACAACTTCAATTTCACCGAAATTTTGTCTCTTTTAAGTGTAAATTACCTTTACATTCCGTGTGTTTACATCAGTGCAAGAATGCTGGAAATGGAAATTTATTGGAGTGTGAGTTGGTATGGAAACTAATATTAATTGGGCGCAATGACCTCATCATATCTAATCGATTGCATTTTTTAATAATTCAACAAACTGAAAAATCACCAATCATCATGTACATTTATACTTTTATAACAGTAAAAATAACAAAATATAAAACTGATAATTAAAATGCTATTTGTGTTTTATTTCAAAGGATTAGAATCGAATATTGCTTGAAGAATTCATTTAATAGATTTCGTCGCCGAAGATGGAATATTTTACAAGCATTTGGTATGTGGTTAGACGCTCATTCGACTGTAGGCGAAAAGCGAATAAAGCGAATCACCATCGTGCGGTAACTAAACTGAAAAATATGTCTAAAAATATTGTGTATACTGAAGTACTTAATTATCTATTTGTGACTTCTTTTACATTATACCCTGGTGACCCCGCATGACGCAGCTAGTATTAAATAAGGCTGAACATCGATCATTAAAAAGGCGAAAGTGTCCATAAAGCATTTTAATAAGTCATCGATATGAACAAAGTTTAAAAAAAAGTTTATCAAGTTAGGTAGACCATTTCTTCTCTGTAAGTTCTCTCTGTTCTTTCTGTAAGTTTAGAGATATTTGGTACTCTGCGCTCTCTACCTACCCCGTACTAGACTTGGAGTGATGATATAATAAACACCATCGAATAACTGAAATAATGTTGGTGCGAAATCCATCACGTCACTTTAATCCGTTACTTGTCAACTTTAAGGCATATCTTTTAATCGCGGGTAGTGGAACATCATAGTACCTATTTATTTTTATGACTGTTTGTAGAGAAGACACAAACCGCGTAAGCTAATGTGAATTTTTATATGTTGTTTTATGGTGAACTACACTTATGTGAATGGTTATTCGTTTTTATTTCACGGGAAATAATACACGAATACTTTCTGTTAACCTAATTATTGATTTTATTAATAGATTATATTATTCATTCTGTATCAAACTGAAAACTTAAATTAAAAGGTACATGTTACACATAGATTGGAATACAGTTAATAAATGTACATTGTATATAGATTATATACAACAGGAAACTAGTAAATAGATAGTTTTAAATATAATGATATTAATGTATTGTTTTTATAGAACGCAAGAAACGGCACATATGTGGAGAGAATAACTTTAACTGTTCGGTAATAGAACTTGTAAATGGTTCGCCTTGTGACAAAACCATCGCTACACTTAATGTATTTTTCATAGCAATATTGTGACTGCATTTATATATTGTCCAGTACACAACAACACAGAACATTTCAACAGTACCACACAAACTAAATTCACCGTTAGGACGACAATTTACAAAATGTGCAGAATACTAAGTGGTGTTCAACTAAAAATAATAAAAGATTCAATAAGCTCCCAAAAGCACAATATGTAGGTAACGCGGCCATGAACTGCGTATAAAGCTTACAATGTGGCTAGAGCCTTGCCTCCGCCGCTGCATAATTCAGCGATGTGGCATTCTCGCACGACCCTCGTTTCAGGGTTGACGCTATTACACTAATTAATTAATCGTTTAAATATTTAGTTTGAGATTTGAAACGGATCAATTCAGATCCATATCTGTAATAATACTTATATAACATTTCGACCGTATATGAAACGCTATATGTAACAGGTGTGCGATATTGGGAGTGTTCTATACTCTGTCTACCTCTTCCGGTATTATTCATCGGGTAATATACTCCATAATGTTTTGTATTGCGTATGAAGTCTGCCTCGCACTAAGTATAGCAGATGTAGGTCTTTAGTCTTTTATTGCGAAATGAAATCCGTGTTTGCGCGGAACGATAAAAAAAATTGATACTAATGTACATCTTATTATTACTATTAAATAGTAATTATCCGTAAATACGTCTCTAATGCCAGACCTATTTATTCATTATCGGCCTATTGGAGGCCACTGGACACAAGCCTCCCCTGAAGAGTTAGGTCCATAATCGCCACATTGGGCGTGTGGGTTGCGAATAGCTGATCACAAATTTTCTCACCGCGTACGCTGTTGCCCACAGGCGGCTAGGACATTTAGCTGTACTCTAGTTTTTTTCTAGTTAATCAAAGCAATCAGCCTTCAAATACTAAAACAGCTATTAATCAAGAAACCGTCATCTATTCGCGGAGAAATATTAAAGTATTCCGAGAAACGGGAACAGGCGATTTTTTTATCACCTTTTACTCTTAAAACCTCGGAATATCGAAGACACGAGTACATCGACCTGTATACGTTTTTATAAATATCAATTTATTATTCTCTTGAATTTCCTTTGACCTTTATGTAACAAATGAGTTCTGTCAAAAAACGTTTTGTAATTCTTTTCAGCAACAATAACATTTTTCTTTTATTTAATCGAAGCAACAAAGGTTGAATGGTCTGTATAGCTCGTAATACAGACATATAGATATAGTACAATCTCAAAGGGTAACTCAGTCATTCAGGGTAAGAATTTCACTAGTCAGCAAGTTATTGTTACCGATGACATACAGATACAATATTTATTGATAGTATACATCTAACGTAACATCACACCTGTAATCCCCAAAGATTTAGGCAGAGGAATGTAGAACACTCCCACGTTTCACCAGTTACGTTTACGTCCCACTATAGAATAGGTGGTGAGCCTATTGCCATACACGGGGCATACGATATTTTTCCATACTCGTATATCCGTACTCCGAGCCACTACTAGAAGATATAAATTTAAAAAAACAAGTAGTGCCTCACCCGGGAATTAAACCCAGGACCTCCCGATCGGCAGTCGCACTTGCAACCAACACGACCAACGAGGCAGTCAACGAGTATACATGCTTTTAAATGAAATGCATGAACTCCATGCCTATGTGAATATCAAACAAATAGAACTTGTGACAACCCTGTCACTTTGTATTCATGCATACGGCATATTGCGCTGCCTTTTGGGGTTCATTTTCAAACCAAAAGCCAAATTAAAGTTGTAAAACCAAACAATTCTCGGGACATACAAAAATAATCATAAAAAATGTAGGTAGTTCAACATTAAAAATGCTTCATATTCCAGTCTTTTGACGATGCTGTTGTCTGTATTTTTATAAAAGAAAGTACTTAGCGTTGAACGCACATTAAATATTTACAAGTATTATAAAAGTTCTGTAAGCTTTTAAAGTGAGTAGTCATATATGTTGGGTTTTTGACATGAGAGCGTTTTTGTTTCAATGTATTTCTGGTAAAGTATAAATAACATAACGCCTGGATTGCGTCAAGGAGTTTGGCAGAAGAGTGTGGTACACAGCCACGATTCACCAAATACGTTAGATGTCCCACGGAAGTCGCTCCACGATGACAGTGGGTGAGGCAAAGAAGAACTGTTAAAAAAATATTAAAGAATACTGGTCAAATTCATTAAATATTTCTATTAGTGGTGAACATCATTACGTCACCATTAGAGGTAACTAACGAAAAATGTGGTGATTCGAAGTTCAAAGTAAAAGATAAATTAAATTTCTATCCAACAGTCCTATTAAGAGCCTTAGCGAACCTTAGCAGTCATGTTCCTACAGTCTACTCAGTATTGGTTCCATACGTCCCTGCCCGGTGACAGTCACTAACGAGTGCCTGTGACTCTTATGACTTTCAACACAAAAATTTTGCTTAAAAAACCCCCTGTATATACATATAAAAATCAACAAATGAGTCACTAGAAATATTTCATTGTAAAACGTTCGGAAACATCGACATAACACTATAAAACACAAAATACGATTGACTAAAAATAAAGCTCTCGAAGGACCATAAAATTGGGATGATTACGTATGACCTACATATATAGAAATATCAAATTCATGCTTAGACAGTCGCCGCACTAGTCGTTGGGTCGTTTTAAGAGCTTCGATTTTGAAGTTGTGTCTCGGAGCGTGGATATGTGTCCAGTGTATGGCAATAGGCTCACCACCAATTCCACAGTGGGACGGAAACGTAACTGGTGAAACGTGGGATTGCTCTACACTCCTCTTTTGAGATTACAGGAGTGATGTTACGTTAGTTAAAATAGCAAACTAATCTAAATCACTTGAGCTTAAAGTGCCGAGACACGTACCAATAAAACACGAATAACACTCCAGATGAGCCCCCGAAACTACACCCGCAAACCTCTCTATCACACCTACGTCTTAATTAAACTAAATTGCTACTTAATCCGTTCCATTAACGTCTAATTTCCTTTAATAGATAGCCCTCGTTAATCCCCTGTACAGATATCCCCAGATTTACTTGGCCCCCGATAATGGGTGCAATTTGTAAATTTTGTATGAGAAACTCAGTGAATCGCTGGGATATACGGGATCAATGTGAACTGGAATTAGCAAATATCGTTGTTAGGATGGTTGCTATGGCGACGCTTAATCCAAATCGTGTAATGCGAAGGGGTAAACGTGTGATGAGGTCAGAAATAGATGTTTTGCAATGAGTGAACGAGACGGGTTGTTGGGGCGAATGATGCATTGCGCACTTGCTCCCGCTCACGCTAAATTGCATTACTTTCGTCAGTGAATGTACCAAACTGTGTCGTTGTATTTTGCATCTGTATTTGATAAAGATTTTGGTTACAATCAAATTCAATACTTCTCGAGTTCAGTTCACCTACATCAGGTTGGATGCTACTGCTGATACTTTCTTCCCTATCAATTATCGGTCGTATGAGCGATATGTCCTGCCCATTGTCACTTTAACTTTCGAGGGCTATGTCGGTGTCTTTAGTTCTTCTATGGATTTTGGCTTTTCGGATTCTGTCGTACAGAGATATATCAAGCATAGCTGTCTCCATAGCTCATTGAGCGACTTCAAGTTTGCATACGAGGTCTACAGTAAGGGGCCACGTCTTAGTACCTCATCACTGGTAACACACAGTGCTCGAATATTTACGACTTAAGGCACTGAGATATGTTGGACGCCATACTTTGTAGTTTCCCGACCACTGCCCATGTGTGTTGGATCTTTTGAGTAACCTCTCTCCCATATTTGGACTTATCCATTCGGATTGTTTGCCCCTAGTAAATATACTTGTCTACAACTTCGAGGGCAGTACCTTCGACAACCCCCGCTAACGGTGTGACGTGGATGTTAGACATGATTTTACTCTTGTCCTGATTTAAAAATGATCTTAAGACTTAAGACCCATCCGTCGTGAGGTAATTGAGCAAACTGCTGAGATCGTGTAGCGATTCCACCAAGATCACTATATCGTTGGCAAATCTGCAAATGCCTAGTCCTTTCCACTCCATCAACTTGAACACGTCCAATGCAGCAATAAAAAGTTAAGGTACAATATTGTTTACTTTAGTTATTCGAAAAGAAACTTTTTTATACGTTTCGCATCACAATTTATAAGTAGACAGATTATTTTGAGATAAAGTATTTGCGCGATGTCAGCTCCACTAAGCGTCTGTTTAAATAGCGGCCTATTTCAATTTTCCCCACGTTTTAATATTCAAATACCGACAAATCTTCCCCATTCTGTGAAGACGTGTCACAACTTGACTCCACTTCACTCGCAATCGTCGCTATACTTTTGTCATATTTGTAGGGAGGGAATCAATCCTGGGAAATGTTGTGTAGGGCGCTACCCTCTGAGAGCTTAGGGAAGATGCACTGTGAGTGTGTTTCCGCTGTTGAGATCTTGAATGTGTTGGTACATTTTCATTTAAAATATTTGGTTGAGTCGTCGCTAATAGAACTTTTGATCTAATTTAGTAGTTGTGGATATTTATGTGTTATCCCACAGCGAACTGGCATGGAGACTATCAATCGTTAAATTGATATAACTGCTCGTCTTACTTCTGGATTCAATTTTTAATAGATCGAAAGCTTTACCTAAGAAGTAATAATCAGCTCTAAGTTGAGAATCAAAGATATTGGTTTTGTGGCTAAGTCGAACATTTTATATTGACTATCAACCAAGATTCCTGCGTTCCACGTGGCGAGCAACTCTCTCGTGACAAATGTTTGTGGTATTAAAATAAAAAATCATAAGTATCATCGTAATGGAAAATATCATAAAGCTTACGGGTTCTCAGAATATTCTCTAAGGCGTTAGAAATCTACCGACCCGCCCACGACCAGCGTTATAACTTCTGGCGTTAGCCCTTCTCATTCTGAATGGAGGCCCGCTTTCAACAGAGTAACGATAAAAATATTGATGATGATCCGCGCGATTATTCACAGTTGCGTTTTTTAAGCATATATAACGAATCAATACAAATTACAGCATAAAAATTTAACACATACCTACGTTCATCACCGTTATTTACATCAAACACGTATCCGGTGAAATGACGTTATCGTAACAACAATGGAAACATTCGTGAACGTGACCCAGTTGCTCGCAGGTCTTTGTGTCTGCGTGTATATGTAGTAGCAGCAATATAAGAGAAGCACTTATCATCATAACTACACATTGTCAGCGCTCCATTTCGGATCTATTTACAAGTGCACTTAAAAATATTTCTCCTTTTTTTAAATATAACGTCGTTCAAATGTTTTGAAAACGTGAGAGCGAAATTCCATTCGCGATACATTGAATCATCCTGTTGTTCAATGTATGTGATATGATTAATATTCAACAATATTCACGTTAGTTTCAATGTTTACGTGAAAAATGTTGCGTTGCAAATTGTTTTCTAAACTGTATATTGCTTTTTTATGTAGCTACCATTAACTTCTACCATTAACTTTCAACAAACATTATATTTACGAACAAATACCTTTGTGATCGTTTTATAAACGTAACATCACGCCCGTAATCCCCGAAGAGGTAGGCGGAGGAGTGTAGTACCACACCACGTTTCACCAGCTACGTTTTCACCCCGCAATAGAATAGGGGGTGAGGCTATTGTCATACAACATATCAGAATTGAGCATTTAGGAGTTCGCAGCTCAGGTTTCTCGACGTAATTAAGATTGGAATCAATAACAATGGCGACTATTTACAAGCAGCGCGCGTACAACCCGTATGCGGGCTCGGCCTAAGTAGGTCTCGAACGATCTGCGAACTGAAGAAGTCTTTTCATTGCTGTTATATCGTCACGCTAGCTCCTACATGTGGTAGACGATTGATATTGAGCGCCGAATATCTCTGTCTATACATATTTTAAGTGTTTTCGTTTGACTATAATAAATACATACATATATTCAACTCAACTCAACTCAACAAAAATAGCAATATCTTTTGATAGACAGCCACTTTTGGCTGGCAGCTTTTGGATATGAAGTAATGGAAGGGATGTCCTGCTGGACAGGAACAGGCCGATGATGATGACATGGAATTTATCACTACTGCTTACTAAGAAAAAAAATTAATAGTATAGATGCATATTTGGTTCAACTTGGTCCCTTCCTTATTGTCTTTTGAATACGCCTGCACCTCTCCATATGTGGCAGCCATAAGGAATTAAATATATCATTTCGAATTGAAGGCCGTCACTGTGGGAATCAGCTGTTCTGTTGTTTAAAACATCGACTGTAACCTGAAAACGACCTTTCTGCCTCATATTTACAGCTTAAATTAAGTTAAAATTCTATCGTGCCCAGTTTTGCGGATTCTTCGTCACAATAGTGAACTTGCGAAAAAACTATAATTACTGATTGGGGAATTAGGACTTTATGTAGAAAGCTCTAGAGGTGATATTTCAGCGAACTGTTTGCCTATTGTGCCTTTATTTCTTAAGATATCGCATCTTGCGTCTACCTGGAGACGAACGTCTTAACCTCATTGTTCGAAGACGGCAGTATGGAAGTTATTTTTTGCTAAAGATCCCCTTTAAGGCCAAAGAAAGCTGCATAAAATGGCACGGAATGAAGAGCCCGAGGGAGTAAGAGTTTCTTCGCTCGGCCGAAGTTGGAGGCATTGTCTTCTAAGAAACAAGTTCAGATCTCAATACTTTTAATCTTAGCTCGCTTCTATAACACCTAATTAAAATTCTATTGTTTGCTCCTTTCTTGACATTTTCCATTTTTCTGGTCGGTTTTAAAAATCATAATGGATGTGGGCAAATTATTGTTTCAATATTGAGATTTAATCAGAACGCAAAGGTAACTTTTAAGCTCAAATGAAAATTAATTGTTAATTTTTTTACAACAATGTAATATGACAGAGAGTTAAAAAATGAAATTCCATCAATAAGGAATCCACTGACAGTTAACACGCTATACAGTTTTTCAGCTATGTCGGCGATATGAGAGTTAGCAATGTTTAAAACCGACGTAGTAATTAAAGAATATTATGTATGAACAAAGTATTTGAAGTAAAACAAGCTGGTGCGGTCTGTGAGAATAGATTTCACACTCTGTGTACTTTGTCTATCCCTTGAAGCACCTAGCGTAATGATGTAATAATTAATGACTTTCTTAAAAAAAATTATCAATAAACAATTTCTACAGCAATGAAATAGACAAACAACAACAACAGACAACAAATTATTTGAAGCTAAGCTGACTGCATCTCACGCAAATTGCATGTGGCAGCGCTAGTAATGTGATGTTGGGACGAGTCTCGGCGTGTCTTGCGAGTCCCCCTCAAGAAAACATTCGATTCCCGTGTGAAAGCACACAGCGCCGCAGAGTTACGAAGTGTATGGAGGCGGGCACTATTTCTCAAAACAATACCACTTCACGGCATTCTTTGATACAGCATTGAAAATAAACTAGAGATGTCAATTGAATCTACGATATTTGAATGTTTAGTAGTATATAGTATCTAGTAATATACTGTAGAAGTAGACTGAGTGCAATAATGTATTATACTGCAGTAGTAGAGTCAATAAGTAGCGGTAGAGTCTGAGTGGCATTTCTATTTGTTGAACAACTCTGTGGCCAGTCAATCGCTAAGACGTTGCTCGAAGGGGTCAGGTTATTGTTAATTTTTTTATTCGTAAGTTTCTTCCCTCTATTGTTGACTTGTTCGGTGCGAATGCGCCATCTTTCTATTCCAAATTCGATTTCTTATATCCAAAGACCGTTATTTTTCAATGTTTTGTGGTGTTTTTGGAACTATTACTATATAGACACTACTATATATTATTATATAGACACTTTTAGTAACCAATCGGTAAATAGCATACACAGGAAAAATTTGAATAGTGAGTGTAGAATTAAAAAATTTCAAATTTAAATTTGAAAATTTAAATTTGAAAGTAAATGGTTGAGTAAAAGCGAATAAATGGTTTATTGTTCAGACCATAGTTTTTTGAGGATTTTAAACACCTTTAAAACACAATCAAAATCTTCCTGTATATGATATTCCAGTGTTCAAAAAATATTTTTAATAATGTAGTCGAAGGAGCACGTCAGGTCTGTGCGGATACAGATAATTAATTGGCACTGATTGCTCTCAGCGCACTATGTAAGAGGCGTGGCGTGATGTAATGATAATAATTAGTATGAAATGCTGTTAAAAACAAGATAATTGTTGAATATGGGTCATCGCGTGCGACAGACGGCAATTGGATCCTTAGTTTTATGTGTGCTTTGTAGCTCGCATGCGGGCCGCGCGCCGAGCCGCCGATAAGGTGGGTAAGAACCTAACTCTTTCCTAAGTAACGGTAACTTAGGCAGTGTGTTGTATTCTGTACGACTTTTGTTGATTTTTCTGTAGGATTTTTTTTCCAATTTTTTAAAGTGGTATCTCGTTTTTCTTACATGTACATTATATATAAAGGATTAATAATGTTTGGTAGAGACAAATAGTGAAAGTTCCTAAGGGCTCTTTCAGAGCTGTGTATTTTCGACGGATATTCGCTTGGTTTGTTTGCGCGTGTACGTGCGTTTCTACGCGCGCACAAAAACGAGGGAATTAGCAGAAAATCAGCTGGTCTGAAACAGTCCTAAGAGTGTGATAAGAATTTTTAGGATTGTAAAGTTTTAATCTTAAATATATTGAATGGGTAACGTTGTTTTTCGAACTATTGATAAATAATAATTGTTGAGATTTTTGATTTTTGTTATTCTCGTATTGGCAGAAAAAAAGAAATAGCTATAAAATCCAAAGTTACATAAATCCTTTATAATATTAACTTTTCTAGTTAGATAGTAAAAAAAGTTAATCAACGGCAAAATCTGTGGAACAATACCACATATGTCGAAATAAAATAAAAAGCGAACGCAGCTAGCAAAATAAAATCAAGTAAAAAAAAAACTTTTCAATGTTCTCCAAATAAAAGGACTTGAAAATAATGCCGACGCGAGTCCGAATTAACCCGCGCCTACTATCGACGCCACTCGTTCAAATCCAATACAAAAAAAAAAAACAGACACGAATTTATATACAAGACTACAGTCCCTTCGTTTATTTACATAGAGCAGTCAAAAAACTCATAAACCGTGGGCAACTTTGGCCGCCGACCGAAAAATAGTTTCCAGACATTTCCCACTGACTTTTCCAAACATACTCATTTCGATCGTTGCCAAATACAATGGTTATTAAAACCTGATGCAGGCGAGAGTCGCTCAAATGATAGGGGGAGGTATTACGCGTTATGTACTAGCTGCATCAGTGTGCGCGGCGTGGGGGTGAGTGGACGCCGTCCAGCTTTGGAGGAGCACGGCAGAGTGCGCCG
The DNA here is from genome assembly GCA_018245575.1 of Jemadia suekentonmiller. Classification (NCBI taxonomy): domain Eukaryota; kingdom Metazoa; phylum Arthropoda; class Insecta; order Lepidoptera; family Hesperiidae; genus Jemadia; species Jemadia suekentonmiller. The sequence continues at coordinate 2,729 of DWDU01000391.1, read as the reverse complement.
CCATAGACTAGCGGCTAGAGCAGCCCGCGAGTGATTTGCATGTTTTATGCCTACATACTGACACAAATGAGGTTATTTGCTATTTGAACTTTATTTTCGTTATGTACGTCTCTGGATTTCGATGTAAGATGTTACAAATGTCCGAATAGTGGAAGAGCCTTTTTGTGGTAAAATATAAGCGAAATTCGAAAAAGTTTATAATTGACGCCACCAAAGTCAGAAACACTCTTCCCGGCGCAGTGTGTGGAAAAATTTCGACGCAACACACCCGAAACAACTTTGACCGGCAAGCATGCCGAGCTGCAGTCCTTACTGTATTGTATCGGAAAAGTTGACTTCGCACAGTTTGAGGTAAAATTGCGAGTTCTCGTGCGAGGCGACGCCTCTGTGCGTTCGCTGTCTACGCGGCCGCACGCACACACGCGCCACGCACGCACACCGGCCCGTGTAAGAGCGAGTAAACTAATACCGGGCCGGATTAATGCTTCAGTTAGTGAAAAAACTTTTTTTCAGCCCGCGCCGTCCGACCAGGGCCGGATTGAGACAAACGTCAAAGTAAATTATTATCTCGCTCGCTGTGACGTAACAGTGTACTTTCATTACGCGATAACGTTATTTTGTGTTCCACATTTGTTTTTTGTATTTGCTTTTTTTTTATTATTTCGGAGTATTTCAACAAACGAAATAGGTGTGCTGCTGGATGCTTGGAGCTAAAGCGCGTTTACCATCCTACTTTATATACTTTTGCTTATTTATTGCTTCCCGTTTTGCTGTGTGTTTGACGTGTTCTTTCCTTGGAGAATGAAATTGTAATCTGTTTTGAATAACTATACGTATGTGTACAAGAGGCGGTTTAGCAACAATACAAACGTCTACCTATTAACATAATCTAATATCATGTCGTAAGTACGTTTGGGCGCGAACAATGCGGGCCGGAGACGATTATCTGCCTCTATGCGAAACTGGCAACTTTCTCGCAAATTATTCCCTTATCTTTTAACGGTACACAAAAGTAAAATTTGCATTAAGTCGTGTCGCATATATTTGTGTACGTCAGAACTGTAGTACGCACATAGAAACGAGAGGTGGCTTGCGAAAGATGTAAGTTCGTTTAGGAAATTCGATTATTACAAACAGCCTCCCGTCAGTCGCCCGGAATGCGGCCCTGGCTAATGACTCCCTCCGCTGACCTGCCTCTGTCTTGTACCCCACGCTTCAAAAGTTCAGCTCATTTGAGTGCTTGCGGAGATTTTATTACCCCCAACTATACTCGGTATTAAAATTTCGAAAAAAAGGGTTGAACAGACGCTGCCGTTTAAGGGCGGAGGCACAAAGCTGACCGTTCGCGGCTACTTGATTTCAGGATTAGTTCGCTAATTACTGTTATGAGACAGTTTCAGAACTCGTTACGAGAGCTCCTTTACAGCGGCGCTCCGGCTCGGATATGAGGCTACTTAAAAAAATATAAAAACCCCGCAAGTCGTCAGATGGTTTTCGAATCTATACGAGCAAATCCACGTGCGGGCGGCAAAAAAATCCTGCGCATTCACACAAGAAATCATTTCAGACGTAACATGTCGAGAGTGAAAAATGAAAAAAAAAAATTTAAAATATGAAAGTATGGCACTTTTCGGGAAAAAATACAGCTGATAATACGATAAAATTTGTGAGCTTATGCGCTGCCAAGGAACGAGTGTTTGGATGGAAATTTTTACACTCGTTGACGTAAAACAAAAATGGTTAACCCGTTTCGTGAGCTCTCGTGAGCGCTTTGATATCGAGAAAGGGACTTCATGTCACCGTGAATCTTCAGTCCTTTAAATGTATTAATTATACACTTAACAATTTGATCTTTACCTACACCAATGTAAGAAGCATTGGTAGGAATGATGCTAAACACAAAAAACTAGTTAAAGATCTTTTAATATCAGAAACAGTAACAAATATTTTCGAATTACTGTCAATGAAAATTAAATTTCATTAATAAAAATAAACAACATTTGAAACACCTTAATAATATTAACATTCTGCATGTAAGTACACTTTAGAAATCTTTACCCTAAGAGGCTTTGCTTTTACAATCAAGATACAGTCGCAAACAAAATTAAAAACAGTATTTAAGGTACGTTAATAAGATTAACATAAAATGTCGAAGTATGTCAAAAGAACATCTTCACAGCTTTAAATTTTTCGTTCACAAATAAATCCACAACCGACGCACAGTCGCGCGCGAAACTTTCAAAAACGCAACAATATTGACAGTGCGCGACGTGCCGCCGCATTTCGTGCGGTTTCCGGGATATTTTTTTGAACGCACAATGTCGCTCACGTGTCTAACGATAATTACTTGTGTTGGAGGCGTCATTACGTCAAACCGACTGCTTGCCACCGCATTTTCAGTTTACTCAAGTTATTTCCCAGGGGCTTTTGTCATTGCTATTTAATACTAAGATTTCCGATGTGGCATCATGTGTTCGCACTTGTGTTATCGTCTGTACATGGGTATTTATAGACGCAGTCTCACGGAAACACTATCGTTCTAATTAATGAATCTTCCATCTGATGTTTTAATACGTAACATCACGGCTGTAATTCACTAAGAGCTAGGCAGAGGAGTGTAGTACACTCCCACGTTTCACCAGTTACGTTTATGTCCCATTATGGAATAGGTGGTGAGCCTGTTGCCATACACCAGACCCATATCCAGAAAATCTCAGTTATACATAAGT
>DWDU01000390.1:0-19621 GCA_018245575.1 Jemadia suekentonmiller | reverse complement strand
CTCTATCTTTATGTCCCGGTATTGCACGCTACGGCGCATGCGATACAAAAGAGAAACATGTATTTCATTGTATTGACAGTCAAGTAAGTCAATGTCAAATCACGATGTCAAACCGAAATATTTCTGTTTCAGGATACTAGGAAAAGAAAAGGATTGAAGGAAGGTCTTCCCGACTTAAGTCAATACTTGGACAAATTGTAAACGCCGTAGCTAATGCAATCATATTGTAATATAATATATGTAACATTACCGAACGCGCATCACGCATTAATCAATATTATTTGTTACATATGAAAAGCATCTTGTTTTCGCCTCATTAAGTTTGTAAGTGCCGCGGGACACAATGATAACTTTCAATAAAATATTCCTGAAGGACGTATTGTTAATATTTACCACGACACATTGTTAATACTTACCACAACTTGTGATAATGGCATATTGCATGCTGATATATCTAACATAAATAGTATAAGATATTTACAGTCCCTCGCGAGAGATTTGTTATCATTCAATTATAGTTGGAAACCTGGACATCTTTTATTATACTGTAATTAATTTTTAAATTATAATTTTTCTATTGTACATTTATTGTTTAATTCTGAGTTCAGGGTTTATTCAATATTAGCACTTAGGGTTATTTCAAGCAAAATGAGGTAAGCATCAATTTTATTTCAAATGTATAGTGTGGTTGTTAGATTATTACTTCAAAATTATCTTAAATGAATAATATTTACGTTTAGAGTAGTTGTAGAAATATTTAACTCCATACACAGATGACGCATTTTTTGTTTTGAAGGACTCTGAGTATAAATTTACCATATTCGTTAATGTGCCACTATGTTACCAGATGAGCTGTACATTCTGATACATTAAAAACATAAAATTAATTTTGAATGTTGAAAAATGTGTGTAGTAGTGATTATGTGATGGTTTTAAATATAGACTGTAATTATTAAAGATAAGTCTAACACAATGATGAGTTCCTGTTCTGATTTATTGAGGATTTAAATGTTCACTGATTGGCTGTTCGTTAATAATGTTTTTGATATTTTATGGTGTCAATATATCAATATCTCTTGTCTTTTTCCAGTTGGCTAATATATAAGACCAGTCTTCTATCTGATATTTCTACCTCCTAAGGTAAATAGAGACATGTTCACTATTTTTAAGTCTACTAACTAGAGTGTTTACTAAATAAGAATTCCACGTAGCAATGATTATCATAGTTGGATTGTTTTAGTAAACTTTTCGTTATTCATATCATTATAGTTATACTTTATCTCTGGGAATTAAGTAAAAATTGTTTTCATTTTGTGTTGCAGATAATCCAATTATTGAAGCTACTAACAGTACTAACATATATGACATGATGATAAAACTTGAACCTGATGTTACCGTGATGGTTTCAACAAGCTCAACAGGCCTGAGTAATTGTTTACTTACTACATATGTATATAAGTTCATATGAGCAATGTAATGTAACAACCATTTACATTTGTTCAGGGACTGCCAGGTGTGTGCCAGGGTATCATACACTACAGTTAATTATGGTAAGTTTAAATACATACTTCTAACTTGTGATTATTTGTATGTTAAATGGGGCGGAGCTTTGCTAAATGTTGTGTTTGTTTAAATGCTTGGTTGTAAAGAAAAAAAACAGCTAGAACTTGTCCCATGTTATCACCTGTGTTCAAGGTTCAATGAGTTTATTATTACTTTAGACAAATGTTATTTTAGTAAAAAGTTTTAAAAATACTAAATATTGCAATATAGATTCAAAATAATGTAAAATTAGTAAGTTCTGGAAAGTGTCTACTATTTTATTTTAGTTCACTTAACAAGAAACATTTAGCAAGTAACAGGATCTGTCCTGAATATTTTTCATACTAATGTAAATGATGATAAAATTTCCCTGATGCCATCATGACGGTTTCATAAGCTCAACAGGACTGAAGAAATGCAATGCTTGCTCATTATATATATAAAAAATTTCTTGTAGTATTTAGTACTAATATAATAAACTTTGTTCAAAGGTTACCATACTGTGGTCTCAATGCTGCTAGTGAATCGGTGAGTATACAACAAAGATAAAAGGTTAATCCTCCTGACTGTTTTGATATAATTTATGTTGAAATAATTTTCTGCAATAATTATTAAGTGGTAAAAAATGTACTTGAAGCTGTATTTGTAAATTGACACTACAAAAATCTTTCAAATTTTAATACATACATACATATCTTCACGCCAGGTCCCTTGCGGGGTAGGCAGAGAGCACAGAGTGCCAAATAACTCTATTCTTACAGATCAATTATTGTTAATTATTCCTTATCAAATTTTAATGATGATTATTATCACAGACCTGTTCTGAATGTTAGTGAGGTCAGCTAATTTAAACACCTGATTCTTTGCCTTCACTATGTAATATGCTTGGAATTTTTATTATTTATATTAATTTACAAATTTTATTTCATTTCAGGTACGTCACAACGAAGTATAGAACAAGTGGTGTCATGATTTAGTATTAAGCTGTTATTATTAAGAATAAAACTGAATGAAGTATTGCAATGTTTTTTTAATTTTTCGCCTCGCCTATAAGACTAAAAACAACATGTGTCGACAAGTCTACATGACTAACGCCGAAAGATAAATTATAAAAAATACGTGTATTCTAAAGGCTTATAAAAAATATTAAACTATGTTCATATGATGGCTACTAATAAAACTGAAGTTGCGTATGAACAAAACGATTTAACATCTAGGTGTTACCTGATATCTAAGGATATACATTTATATTTGTGATCTACAGCGTCTCAAGCCAATTTATGTAAATTAAAGTAAAGCTAATGCTTTCTGTACGCTGCTGTGGTGCAGAAAATACGAAACCTATTACATTGAAGGGGCTGTTTCATGCCGTTGTAGACAAGAAAAGATTACGAAAGATTTTGTAAATGATTAATAACATTCAGGAGTAACCTAATAATAATATTTTTCCGCCTAGCAGTGCCGTACATTTAGGGGACGGCAAAAGGATTGTTGACAGGGCGGCAAAATTTCATAATAATTAATAAAATACCTCTTTTTAAAAAAAGTAGTTAACCTTTTATTCGTTCACGTGATTGTCTTACGGCAAAACAACTTTTAAGGGGGTGGCAAAATTTTCTTCGTCCAGGGCGGCTAACACCCATGCTACGCCACTACTGTCTGATCGCAAGATAGGTAGAACTTGCCCTATGGTAACTAGATATTTGATAAACTACACAATACTCAATGAATACTCCAGCTTATCACATTTGTACCAGGTAGGCCAATCAGGTTTACTACTGGAGCTTAGTACTATTTTTTTAATACTTTGATGGTGATGAATGAAACCATAACTTTTATTTTACCTCTATGTATGGCTGACTCGTTGGTCGTGTTGGTTGCAAGTGCGACTGCCGATCGGGAGGTCCTGGGTTCGATTCCCGGATCGGGCACCACTAAAATTTTCTAATTTGGATTTTATAGTAGTGCACGATGCACTTCAATAGGCTCACCTATTCCATAATGGGACGTAAACATAACTGGTGAAACGTGGGAATGTACTACATTTCTCTGCCTACCTCTTCGGGGATTACAGGCGTGATCTTAAGTTTTTTTTTCCATGTATGTGTTGTTGATCGTTGTATTAAATTTTTTAAACCTACGTTTAGCAGATAATATCTGGTCTTAGTAGGTCGAGCTATCAATTAAAGAATTTCTGTCACGAGTAAGCAGTAAGTACAATAGAAGTCTGGTCAGTAGATAATTTAGATTAAGTAGATTTGTATATGAAAGAGAATCCGATGTTAACGTGTCATAGCTTTATGAGATGATTTTGCTGTAGGCAATGAATGGAAAGTAATTTTTTAGTACTGGCAATACAGTTCATTGGAACGTTAGCCGGAAAGGAACGTCAGTAGCGAATGTTGCGATTACGTCAAGTTAAAATCGAAGAAGTCAAGGTCCGAGTAGTTGTGCGCATGTTTTTTTTCAAAGCGGGGAAGATTTGACTAATATAATTAGTAGCGCTGTTTGATGTTGGATTGGTGGGTCAGACGCTTTACGTTTCAAATTAGGAAAATGGTTCCCGAAGTAGTGTTCGTGTTGGGTGCACCTGGTGCCGGCAAAGGAACTCAGTGCTCCTTTGTAGCAAAAGAATTCGATTTTGTGCATCTTTCCGCAGGAGACTTGCTTCGCGAGGAACGCCAAAGACCGGGCTCAGAGTATGGGGAGATGATTGAGGAGAAAATACGCAATGGTCAGATCGTTCCGGTAGAGGTTACATGCTCCCTGTTACACAAAGCAATGGAAAAGTCTGGAAAAACGCGTTTTTTGATAGATGGATTTCCGCGTAACAAGGACAACCTCGATGGCTGGGAGCGCGTCATGTCTGACAAGGCTAAGCTATTATTTGTGCTATTCTTTGAATGTTCCCGTGATTTGTGCATTGAGAGGTGCCTAGGGCGGGGCGCAGCCGGCAGTGGACGCTCGGATGACAACCTCGAGAGCCTCACTAAACGGTTTAACACATACATCAATGATACCATGCCAATTGTAACACATTACGATGAACAAGGCCTGGTGCGTAAAATCAATGCGGAAAGCGGACCTCAAGAAGTCTTTGAAGATGTTATGAAAGCTTTTATCGATATAGGGTTAAAGAGAATAGAGAAGTAAATATTCCGGCAATCCTCAATGTCATAGCTTTGATGCAAATGTGTTAAGAATATTAATTAATTTCCTTTGTAAATGCCAATAGTAATTGTCAAAGTGTTCAGAATCTTGTTGGTAAGTAGCTGTTGTAAATGTTGTGTTATAAAATAATTGTAATATAGATATTGTATAAAAATGCTTTCAATCTCTTCCTGTGTAATTAAATCATTAATTACTTATATTTTTATGTTACATATACTATATGCAAAAAACCCAAGGTCTTTTGCTAGACTATCATTCTTGTGACCTCCAATGGTACCTAAATGGTACCATTTTGAAGTAAACTAAGGTTATCAATTTTAAAATAACTGTATAGTTCTTGTTTTAACATATTAATTTAAAAAGTGTTAAAAAAACTCAGACAAATGAATAAACATTATTTAATAGCAGCCTTGATAAAAGTAACAATAAAACTTGATTATAAAATGTAGCCGAAGTTCCATGAAACTAATGAAATGGACATAGTTTATGGTTTAAAATAAATTGCTATTTTTTAAAATACAAATTGTATCAAATTATGTCTAAAAATAATAATACATTGCTTAAATTTGGTCACAAACATTTTGAGCTAAGAGATTACTACAGAGGATATCTTTTGAGTCCTCTAAATTTTAGTAAAAAAAATAGGTGTAAGTGTAAGTGGATTCTGTGAATTTTAGTGAACAAACTGAGGAAAAAAGCTTTGTGCTCTTTAACATATATATATATTTTACCATTACATGATATCTTGTAAACATGATATTTTGTTAAAAGAAGCAATAATTATTGCAGGATTATATTTAAAGATGTAACCAAAGTTTAAGAAACAATAGGATAATACTGGGCCTTGCTCCTCGTAGTGGTAAGAGGCTCATTTATAGTTTTAAGTTCAGTTGGCCATAGCATTTACAGTCCTGTGAAAAGGCAAAAAAGTTTAGTTGAGTTCACATTAATGGAATGAAATATCAATTTTCTTTTAACTTGTGATTTAATCATTACATGTGATCCAAAGCACAGTAGTCACATATCTATGATAAGACCAAACATTAATTTTAAATTGTACATGTACATTATTTTGTAATTAAAATAGTAAGGTCGGCTTGTTTGCAATATATTTATTTCAGCATTCCTTGATTTGTATATATAATACAGCTTTGGATAATAATATCTACAGTGTTATCACATCATGAAGTGAAATAAACCAATAAATTCAGTTTAATTTGCCTTTTATTAAAAAATGTTTACAGTACATATTATAAAATGCAGTTACAAATTACTAATGTGTTCCATTCAATTTTCATGATGAGTTTCTAATAACTGTTCTCCTAAGTATGGTGTATACTTTAACAGATATGCCTCTTGAGGATAGAAAAGAGTTGGAAAGTGTTCCTTTCCTTGACACAATTGGCAAGCTGAACTGCTGGTACTATGTAGGCTGCATTCCACTAAGGGTTCACAACGCCCAAAACACTTGGTCGTTTCACATGGCGCCGACTATAGTTGTGGAGCTCGCGACGATCATTTTAAAACGCGGGTCGTAATGAGCGTTGCAAAAATTGGGGGGATTTTAAAGCCTTAAAGCAATAATGGTGTCAATATATCAAGGTCAAATTCAAATTATGATTTATTTGAATATAATTCATGAAATACTCCACTGATATCATTAAATATATAAAATTGCATTATTCTTTTTTTCAATAACCTAACCTCTTACAGCCTTTGCTATATTTTTTCTAGCTCACCATTTGTTATTTTATTATATTTCAACGTTCAACGTTCTAAACGCCCCATAATCCATTAGACTTGGTTTTACGGTTTCAAGGCTCGGGCCATAGTGGGATGGTAAAACCCGTGGTCGTGAGCATGATCGTTGTGAATGCTTGTGGAACGCTAAATGTTATGTAAGGTTCATTTATACTTGACTCAAACTGAATCGACACTATTGACTTTACACTTAGAAAAAAAAAAATAAAGCGACAAATGCTCTAAAATATTTTACTGTGGGACTGGAATAGAAAATATATTTCTATAGCTTTAGTTATAACACCTGTGTAAAAGCAATATTTTTGTAATGTACCTTTTAAATGTACCTACTTTTGCACTCGTGATTTGTCTGAATATTATTTTAATTAAGCACTCACATGGATAAATTTCTCGGTGAGGTTAAGTCAATCCATATTTTCGAGGGTACCTAAACCCGGCGCTGACATTAGAAGTACACACATATTCTAATAATCACACCTGTAGTTGAAGAAGTAGCCAGAGGAATGCTATTCGCTCCCACATTGAACCAGTTACATTTATCCTATTATGGAATAGATGGTGAGTCTATAGCCATACCCCAGACACATACAGACTGGCCAATACTAGAAAATCTAAGATAGAAAATTCCAGTAATGCACGACCCGGGATCTGAACCCAGGACTTCTCAATCGCCATTCGCGCTTGCAACCAACACGACCACCGTGATAGTATGTGGAGTAGGTATATAACATTCGTAGTATGTGTGTTATTAACCTACAGTTACACTTCCAAATGCCTCGAAAACTATTACTTTAATATCATCCGAACTAAACTCCAGTGCTTAACTAGTTGTAATTAATAGTTAATTAGTGATGTAACGAATATTAGCATTCGCATTTACGAATATTCACAAATTTTCGTATATTCGCAAAATTTCTGCGAATTTTTTGCGATTTTTAATATCAGAAAAAAGGTTAATAAAATCAAAATCACTTTATCAAATATTTTCTTTTAATAAAATCAAAAGTATTTCTTACGTTTTTTTAATACAAGAAAAAGTAACAACAACATGATCAGTTTTTACTTAATCATTTGGGGTTATTTATTTATTTACTTTAATGAAGCTTAACAATTCAATTTTCATTGGAACTTATAAGACAATAAATATATAATGCATTGTAAACAAACAAAAACAAATTCTTCCACGAAATTTTCTACAAAAATGGAATATTCCCATTTGCAAATATTCAAAATCGACATTTGTTACATAACTATCTACTATCTACAATCATATTTGGAAGAATTGTCTTCGGAAAATATAAAAATCGAGTTGTTTTGAAGGTTAATCAACCCATCTCCGTTATATCAGGGTTGTATGCACGTTTAAATGCATGAATACATATAATTGAAATATTTTTTTGTAAATATCGTTGCCTCGTTGGTCGTGTCGTTTGCAAGCGCAACTTCCAAACGAAGCCCTGGGTTCAAATCCTGGATAATAGTGGCTTGGAGTCTGGACATGTGCCCAATGTATGGCAATAGGCTCACCACCTATTCCATAGTAGGATGTAAATGTAACTCGTGTAAAGTGCGAGTGTATTATACCCTTATGCCCACCTCTTCATGGTTTACAGGCGTGATTTATGTAACGTTTATTACAAATTTTGATTGCAAACAATTTTACTTGTAACTGCTGAAACGAGAGTGGGAGCGTGGGGGACAAGCAACAAACGGAGATTATTTCATCACACTGCTCGGGAGCGGATGTAAGTGGCTAAACAGTATATTTGTCTTCAGATATCGTCGGCAATTTCTGTTATTATACTTAAGGCTTATTAGTATATAAATAAAACAAGAGAGATTGTCTGCTCATTTATTAAACAGTAATATAAATACAGTCTTACAGTGGGATTTCTAACAGAACAGTAAGTACTGTGGGTAAAATGTACCCTCCGTATTTACGGAAAAATTTACGCGTGTCTATTGCTACAACCGATACATAAATATGTAACGGCTGTAGCGATACACGCGTAAAAATTTTAAAGCCATCAATTATATCGTGGAATGAACTTAATACATTAGAATAAAATACTCTCTCATTTTTATACTATGAATATAGGTATTTGTTTTTTATTAAGAATTCTGATGAAGTATACGGATCATATAATAAAAGATAATAGGTAGTAAAAATGTCGTTACAAACGAAGAAGAGTTTAATTTTGAAAATAGAATTTGATCGTTCGAATAACATACAATTAACATTTATAAATAATAGGATATTTACAAAAACGTAATCTATTTGATTAATAATAAAGATAATTATAGCAAAATAATATTATTATAATATGAAAATAATACTTTGGTATCATTTATGATTACAATAAAAAATAATGACACATATTAAACTAATTGTAAAGAAATAATCTAAATATAACATTAACATATTTTTTCCCAACAATTAGTGCCAGCAGCGAAATTTATCCTACCTATAACAACCCTGCCATTACAGTCTGTGGAGGGTATATATTAGAGCATATTTTCATTTTTAAAACATTTCCTCAAAAGAGGTAAATGTAAATGTAGCAAAATACGTAGGTATCGTTAATTACAGATGAGTTTTTGGTGACGTCACGATCACTGCTTGTAGGTGCGTTGCTGATAAAATTACGCGACACATTGATTGTCCTTTTATATTTGTACATAATTAGGTTTGATAAAGTTAGATGTGATAAACTAATCTAATCATATAAGTTTCAATAATTAGACACTTGAGATATGATTCAATTAATACCTAGCGATAGGATATGAATAATTGTAATATTGAGCATGTCTGAATAGTCGAACTCAATTATGTTTGCAAAGACGAGGTACAGGCCAAATTGAGTAAATGTTAATTCAATATAAACGTTTAATACACAGCTATATAAATTATGAATCTTGGTCAGTAATACACTTAGGAATAATTAAGTTGACGTTTTTTATTTAATATCAAGAAGGAATAGATCAGTAAGACTGTATTTCGTCAATTTAGGATTGAAAATCCAGACCAACGATACGAATTGGTGCAATTGATTCACAGTGTTTAGTGCTTTTAGTCCTCTTTTTAATATATCATTCATTCATCTAGAGTGAACGGAATGAATCTGGAATACATGAGTGCGTACTTCGAAAAGGACATGTGGGAACGGGCTCGTACGTTCGCGAACGCCCACTCCGAAGTAACTTGACTCGTAGGAATTCTCTCAGGAAGAGACTTCTCTCATTATTTTGTCACTGTGAAATCGGATAAGCTACCACCGCTTCGGAAGCTGCACCGGCCGTGGAGAAGAAGCGGCGCAAGAAACTCCACGACGATATATCCTACAATTCACAACACTTACTTCGACAATCGATTAACGATATATTCATTTTAATATCAGACATTTATATAGACTTTTACATCATGATAATTCAATTCATGCGTTGAACTTACACCAAAAGCACATATATCGCAAAAACGAAATACATTTAAAGCTGAATCCCTATATGTGACAACGCGGGCGCCGCGGCGGTACTGTTCCTACACAACTGGTCAATTGGTCAGTGGCGCTCGTAGCTCCACTCTCCGCTGCCTGCAACGTCCACCGCGCCACTGCCTACGCCCACGTGGGGGAGAATCAAAGCCTCATACAATTGTATATATATAACAGTTATATAAAAAAATCATTGTTCCTTCTGCCTTAGGCCTAAATTTACATTATAAAAAATTTACCATAGATCCTACAGTGATGTTCTGCAACTGAACTAACTGAATGTACTGACCGAGTCAACCGTGAACGATGTACTGTTAACAGTCGTGTCTATGGTAACCTTTTCTTTGGATGACGCATTAAAATTTGCTAAATTGTATGTACATTAAAAATATGTACTCGCAAAAAATATCGCTTCCATCTAGCTTGCGCACACACGTTATCATATATAATTTTCATTACATTAATACTGATTTTTATCTAACACACATTTATAAACACATTTAATACAAATCGAATGTTTTGCTTTTTCAAGACATTCCGAAACATATGTAATTATTAAGTGGTATCGTACCGAGTTCCCGTGGAGAGAAAAGTAAAATTCATAGAAACGCTTAACGGGTTTTTTTTGTAATTAATAATAACAATGTTTTAACAATATTTCCTTTCAAATATTTTTTTCAATGAATAAACAATTATTTTGTTAATAAGCCCATCATACGGTACGAAAATATCTATCAATGTCTTTTTAATCGTAACCACTATTGGCAACTTTTATAGGAATGTTTTAACTGGAAGCTCATTACAATAATATTGAAAAGTAATATCTGTTGTGAAAATCATGTTCACCTTCCTTATTCCTCGATTCTTCTAATAAATTAATTCGACATTATACAATTAGCCTCCATGTCATGTACGTGCTCGTATGCTAGGTAAAGGTCGCGTCACACTGGCACCTGTCCGCTCGTTCGGCCGCCGGGAGCCGGGCGCCAGCAGCGCAGCAACACGGAAGAATTTGCTAGATATTCTTCATCAATCGATCGTCAGATTTTGGATTTATAATGCTCCTATATAATCTGAGTGTAATTTATTAGGTGTGCGCTTTATTGCCCGGTGTGTCCCGGCTTTATTCATATAATAAATGAAAATTCCTCATAATTGACACTGGCCCATCACGTTTAAAGGTACCGATAACTAATGCTATATACAAGACTTTATATTTTTAAAATACATAGATATGTCTCAAGACGTATGTCGTAAATCTCGTTGAGACTGATAAGGTTTTGGATAATATTATAACCGAGCTTCATTACTATTTTCGTTATCATTTATCGTACAATCAATCGACATCGCAACTAGAGTTTAGACATATTTCATATTATCTCGGACGGGACAGTAGTACATTTGGGTATCGTTACATTACAACCGTCATACTCGTAAATAAATACGTATCGATTAAGTCTGTATCAATATTTAAACTTTAAAATATACGTACGAATACCGAAAATGCGTTCCGAAAGGTTGTATATTACATTTTTTCTTAATCATGTGAAAATTAATAACGTAACAAAACAAGGTTCCGGCGAGGCGGCGGCGCTGGCGGCGCTGGCGGCGCTGGCGGCGCTAGCAGCGCTCGGCGCGCGCCAGCGCCAGGAACACGTCCTCCAGCGTGGTCTCGGTGACGCTGTAGTCCTCCAGCAGCGGGAAGCGCGCGCGCAGCTGCTCCATCGCGCGGAACAGGCGGCTGTAGCTCAGCGTCTCGTTGATGTGGAAGTACAGCATCGACTGCAACACGGCGGCCCGGCCTTAGTCCGCGCTCGGGGCCGATGCCCGATGGCCGAGGACGATTTGTACCGACGACGATTTGGTGACTCAGACTATTATATTTCTGCTAAGAAACTCAATTCCCTACACAGTTAAGAGTTAATGTTCAATAGAAGGTTTTTGTTAGATTTTATACTGAACACGAAATTCTCAGGACATCTAGGTTATGCATACTGATCAATAGTAAAAAAAATCTGTAAGTGTCTTTCTTGGTTATATTGCACACTCCAATGATCACAAACGCTGATGAGCTGCAAGCTCTAAGTTCCCTCATGACAGCATACTGTTCTGAGTTAATAGACTAACGTGGTCTCGAATAGGCCACACTGTCACAAATTATGGCCGTCGGGACAAGGAATTTCTGCGGCGACCACGCACCATCTGATGCTGTATTATCAGCCCGGCACTAGATGAAGCGACAGGTCGACGGGCCTTCTTAACCTTGCGTAGGTCATACAGGGTCAATAACACCCGTAGATACACAAAGCAGAGCAGGGCAAATTGTGGTCATGTTTATATCATATTTTGGGTATGTATGGGTACGTGTGTATCCAAGTCCATATATGTGTAACCGTAATGGTGATGTTACGTAATCAAATAGTTGCAAGCACAAACCATGTGTTCATCCTTCAGCGTGCAGTCGAACATCTCGTAGAAAGCCATCTTCAACCTGTTCAGCTGTCGGTCGCTCGTACAGGTTATGGTGTCCGGTTCTAGAAAAATGCGAGTTGCTTTGTTAATAAATTTTCGCACAAATAACAATTTTTGCAACGGTGATCACAATGACGTCTTTTTGCATGTTCTGACAAATCTTTGGTTTTTTTTTACAATGAAAATAGTTTCATTGCTATATAGTCACACCGAGTCGTCCGCAGTCTTTTACGGGGTAGGTAGACAACATCGAGTTCCAAATACTTCTGTCCTTAATTTTGTTTTGGGATTTTAGAATGATCTTGTGGCTGCTTTTTAGTTTGACTACATATAAATGTTTTTGGAGTTGCACGTGACCACCTCTTCTATCATTGAACTATCGATCTATAACTCGGTCGAGGCTATCACGACTGAGGTATCGAGAGGCGAGCACTCGGCTAGAAAGGCCACTGCACTGTAGCAGTGTTAATATGTATTTGGAGATCGGCTAGTCGAAAGTGTTAAGTTCTGTCGAGATATCGAAGCCACCGTTGTGTCTCAGTAGTCGAGGGGGCGGTCACCGTCGTATTCGTCTCGTTCGGGGCGCAGCTTGAGGCGCACGGCGTGGCCGGAGGAGTGCGCGGCGCGCAGCGCGGCGGCGGAACCGAGCGCGCGCACGCGGCCGCGCGCCAGCACGGCGATGCGGCCGCATAGCGCTTCCGTCTCGTCCATGCTGTGCGAGCTGATGAGCAGCGCGCGGTGCGAGCGCGCGGCGCGGCGCACGGCGGCCCACACGCGGCGCCGCGCCGCCACGTCCACGCCGGCCGTGGGCTCGTCCAGCAGCACCACGGGCGCGCCGCCGCACAGCGCCACGGCGCACGCCAGCCGCCGCTCGCACCCGCCCGAGTACTTCTCCACCAGGACGTTCGAGTACGGGTTCAGACCTGATCCGATCGAACGGTTTTTTTTATCCTTGCACACCATAACGAAATGTCAATCCTGTATTCTTTTCTGTATTATATTACGTATTCAGGTATTTAGGAATTGTTTTTAAAATATGTTGATGTTGCATATTACCAAGTCAATATCAGACTTTACATATCATAAGCGACTCTTGTAAGATTTACTTTATTTTTACATTAAAAATGTATTTGTTTTTTTTACTTTTTAAAAAATCAGCATTTGTAAAAATTATATAGCGAAAATTCAAGAGTCCTATTGTTTTTCTGAACAATTAAAATCTTTTTTACAAACAGACAGTACGAATAGGGAGAAGTGGGGGGGCTAGTCACCGAAGAGGTTCATCCAGAAGGCGACCTCGGCGAGCGCGGTGCGCAGCGCCAGGCCGCGCATGCGCATGGCGGCGGCCAGCGCCTCGGCGCCCGTGAGGAAGGCGTCCACGCCGCCGGCCTGCGGGCAGCGCGCCACCGCGCGCATGTACTGCGCGCCGGCGCGGGCCGAGTGTTACAGGTTGCATTAACGAAATGCGTTCGCCGTTACATACACTTGCAGGAAGCGTGAGCAACCTTGACTTTAACGATTAAACGTTGGTTGGCGGTAGGCATAGGCGTAGCCAACTTTAAAAAAAATCGCATTCGATTTTAATTGAGATTTTAAATATGAATACAGTTAATGATTTCGCTTACGAATTGGCAATAATGTATTTAGAACCAACATAGTAGATAAAAAGACTGTAATATCAACAGGCCAAGTGCCTGATAGGGTAGACGAGAAGTACAGTCGTTCGAAACGTGACGTTTTTGATGTGAAATATGAAGGAGGTAATGAGCGCGGGCAGTGTAGGCCGCTTACGTCGGCGGGCTTCCGGTCGAGGCGGTAGCGGTAGGCGAACAGGCCGCCGCGCGTGGCCGCCAGCCGGTTGGCGAGCACGTCGAACGTGGTCGACTTGCCCGCGCCGTTCACGCCCAACAGGCCGAAGCATTCGCCTGCAACGCACCGTTCAATGTACGATTTCTTTAATCATGATAAATTCTATTCATATCGCAAACAAAATCTTTTATGCATAAAAAAAAGTATAATAATTCACTTTATCGGCGTTGAAAGTTTGTTGTACACCTGACGCACGATGTCGATCGGACGCTATATTATCGATAAAAATCTACTGAGTCTATACTGCGGGACCTAAGTTAAGTCCTAAGTCAATATTGCTACCTACACGGCATGCTAGATGTACATATTTATGAGCTATATCAACGTGTTAAAGGCTATTTGTTTCAATTTTAAACAATATTTTGTGCGATATAATGTTACACATACATTTAAAATTATAGGAATTCGAACTTGGCGAATTTCGCTGATTCCGAATATGTATACATATGTATAACTGACCATCGCTTAAAATGTTGCACAAAACAAATATTCAATGCTCGATATTTATTGGTAAGGACAAAATAATGTGCTTTTCTTTGGTCAACTTTGACGTGTGATAATGAGGAGATATTCAATTCTTACCGCTCTTGACGGAAAAACTAACACCTCTGACGGCTTCGTGCGAATTTCGGAGCGAGACGTACCGCTTGTGCACGTCGGCGACAAGCAGCTTGTCCTTGATGTCCGTATCCGCTGTTACAATGGTAAATATGGTTAAAACTGACAATGGGTGTCATTTCAGTAGAGTGATTGTGTTTTGGAGTGCACGTGTGTGAGAGCGCGCAAGAGCGTTTGGTGATGTCTGTGACTGAAAGAGAGAGAAGGGGGGGGGGGAGGCAAAGAGAGGAGTGGAGAGAGAGAAAGGGCTGTCAAGAGAAGGCATAGAGAAATAAGGGACGTGAGAGAGGGAGTGGGGCAGGAGGGGAGGGGCTTTGCAAGGTGCGGAGAGGCAGAAAGAAATATGAGAAGAACTGACGTAGCTGGTAGGCTGTGGTGACGTAGAGTTTCTCCGCGCGCGCCGTGAAGTCCATGTCGGCGTCGTCGTGGGCGGCGGGCGCGTAGGAGGCGTTGCGCAGGCGCTCGGCGACGCGCCGGAACACGCCGCGCTCCGTCAGGATGACCAGGGTCTGCGGCCGCCGCGCGCGCGTTACATTCACGAATCGATAGCTACACAGGTCGCTATTTGGACTCACGTGTGCTGCTATTAATAAATATTGTTCTAGCAGTTTAAACGAAATACGGAAATAAGTTTATTCGGCTAATGTCTGTCTCGTAAATCGATTAGACATCATGACAGTGGCAGTTTAGACGGGGTGGTTGACGGTGGAGAGTGAAATTATCACTAATGATTGTTTCTTTCGCGGTATCAACTCACAATGTACACCGTCAGCTGGCAGACGAGGTACAGCAGCGGAGGCAGGGGAGAGTTCTCATCCAAGCAGAAGTAGCAGCGTTGGATCTGATTCGCTGTGGAATGGAAAATTCGTGTTTACATAATATCCTATTCAAATGATTAAAACTAGTAAAATCGTTTAAAACTTGGGAATCATTGCAGTTTAAATTAATTTAGGATTAACTATTATAAAATGATTACGTATTTTTGCATTATAATAGATGAAAGATGACAGATTTGTTACCGCTGCGTAGACTCGCTTATAGCATAGTCGGTGAAAAGTAACAGTACTGAACTCTTATATCTACCTGATCGGGTAAGTACAGGCGTGATGTTACGTGGTATAATAGTTGAGGCGGGGCGTGGGTTACCGCAGCAGGCCTCGGCGTCGAAGTCCGGCTCGGGCACGGCGAGGCCGGGGCAGCGGCGGCGGTTGAGGCGGCACAGCGCCCGCAGGCGCGCCACGTCGCCGCAGCGCAGCGCCGCGCGCAGCAGCGCGTGCGGCGGCGCCAGCAGCGCGCTGGCCGCCAGCGCCGCGTCGCGCGCGGCCTGCGGCGGCAGCGCCAGGCGCGCCACGGCCGACTCCACCCACGGCGCGCCCACCCCTGCGGCACATTAACACGCGCGTTGCCGCTCAGCGACGGGACTGTTTTGTACCCTAGTTAATCCAGTTAATATTGAGAACTAAAATATCCTCTTTACATCTTTACATGTACTGCTGGTCCTATCAGGGATCACTTGACGGTTTTCGTTCGCTGCTATCCACTCAGCTAACAATCTTATTGATTCCTAACAATTTCATGTCTCGTCTTTTATCACGTAACGACGCAACTTATCTTTTTATCTGGATGCCACAGAGATGATGTTATATTTTGAAAGTTAAAACAGTGTCGATTGATAATTAAAATAGTACCTGTGATCATGACCATCAAGAACAGCCACATCGAGATCACAACCTCGCCCCAGTAGAATGTCAGCAGGTAGGCCAGCGAGAGGAATGCCATTACCCCCACCATCAGCACCAACAAGAGCATCCCTGTGAAAAAGAATGCTCATTGAGTGTGATGCACTTTACATGTCACAATAACAATCTTGTACCCGACAACTGTTAAATGTTTATCTATAGAAGCACTGTTTGGGCCCCTTGCCTCGAGCCGATGGTTAGTTTTCGTTTGTTTATTTAATATTTTCATTCACAAAAATACAAACAGAAAGGTGTGAACAAGAAGACAATAAGGACTACTACACTAACACTAAGGAATTTCTTCTAGCATACACTGGACTGGAGAATTTATATGTACAGCCATGTTATTTTGCACCTGACATAAGTATATAACAATACATTCTCAGGATATAATATACAGTGACGTAAAGGTTTATTACTTACGTAAACAAATCGGCGCGAATGATAACGTCAGTCTCGCTGGACAGTTTCGGGGTTCTAATCCTTAATCACGACGAAACATACACACCTTGGAGTTCCCCATAATATTAACGTGGCGGGGCCTTAACACTATTATTACAAAAACTGTGATATCTTCCAGTGGAATCAAAAGGTGTCATGAAAATTGTGTTTGAATGGGAAGTACTTGGAAATAAATATTTCAAAAAGTATTTATTTTTCGTATCGTTCACAATAACTGTGCGGCCCCACTGCTGGCGCGCACGCACGCCTCGTCAGGCGCACGGGCTCGCTCGCCGCACCCATCACTCGCCGAGCAGCCGTCATCAATGCATCTCATTCAATATTTTGTATTTTAAGGCCTACAACTAGAACAGTCTTGAAAGTGCAGTGTTTTGCAGTGGGGGAGTCCCCGACACCGACCCAGGTAGTCCGCTTGCAAGAAGGTGGCGTCCGCGTCGGCCGCGACCATGCCGCACAGCGAGACCAGCGCCAGCGGCAGGCCGTAGAGCAGCGCGTGGCCCAGCAGCGTGGCGAGCCAGTACAGCGAGGGCGGGCAGCCCGACATGATGAACCCGTGGCGCACGCCGTTCGCCCGCTCCTTGATCAACATCGACAGTCCGTTCTTCGTCGCCACCAGGATCACTGTACGGTCACATGGAAAATAAAAAAAAGCGGTAATTTTAATATTACAAACATACACTCTAATTTTATTTATCTGTATATTATAATAATTACGACTGTTATCCCTGAAGAAGTAGGCAGAGGAGTGTAATACAATCTCACGTTTCACCGGTTGACGTATCATCATGCCACATATGTATATATGTACATATACAGACGAGCCGCTACTGGAAATTGCAAGTGTGAAAAATCCAACAATACCCGATTCGGCATTTGAACCCAGTACCTCCCGATCGGCAGTAAGTTATATATAATATGCACTACAATAATTAATACAGCCAATGCGATTGCTATAAAACTTATACATATATACATTGAAGCTGACAAGGCAGACGTTCTGCCATATAAATTATTTCTAGTGAGTACTGTGGTTATTAAATAAAAAGTAAAGAATGTATTATGCGTGTTTGAATGTTTTGAATGTTTGAAAAATATTGTCTATACAAAAATACTAAATTCGCGATAAAAAATGAAAGGTGGACAGGAACGTAAAAATTGGATGTCATAGGTATTTTTTGTTATCAACTCTAAAAAAAATTCAAAAATAAAATTTCATCAAAAATTGAAATTTTTTTTCTGAATAGGGCCACCCTTGGCACTTCAGGGTATAAAAGTGTTCGCGTGTAATCTTTACGCGCGAAGTAAAATTTTCTTTGACGATTACGATACATATAACTGAAATAATTAAACTTCAACTTGAAATAAATATCATTTTATAATTTAATTATATTTATCATACATAAATTTTACAAAAAATTATATAATATTCTATTCATGTTATTCATTAAAAATAGGCATTGAATGTCATTATAATTTATTATGTATGAATTCATAGGTTTATGATAACTGAAATATGAAACTAATTTTACTCTCTAAATTTGCTTATTTTCTTGAAAAAACGGCATCGATCGATGTACCGAAAAGGGTTGTCGATTGAATTGGAGACGATCAAATTTTTGTAAAAGTGAGATAAAATCTCTAGTAATTACAGAATCATCGGCAATTCATGGTAATTACTATTTAAAAGTCGAGAACCTTCAATTCAGAAGTGAAGTAATTGCTGATCAATAAATTTTATGGCATTTGTTATATTTGTTACATTTGACATAGACAACAGAATACTGAGCGTTACTCCCGTCAGAAAAAAATCTAAGTAATCTTTTAGTCGCGCCTAAAGAAGTTTTATTTCAAAAATAGCCTACCTACGAGCTGTGCGACCTACTGTACTATCAACAACAAATATACAAAGTTTCATATAAATCGGTTAAGCCGTTTCGGAGGAGTTCAACCACTAACATTATGAGACGAGATTTTTATACATTAAATATCAAATACATACTGTCCCGCTTTCAAAACCCAGTAGCCAGAGCCAGAGTCACATCCCTAGCCAACATTTGTAGGTTATTAAGACGACGTAGTCAAGTTCATACAACACCTTATAAATAGCATGCCAATACTTCGCCTGCATATTGTATGGATCACGATTACGGTGGCAATCTATTAAAAAATTAATTTTGACTTAGAAGTATGGTTGATTTAATTGGAATTTGTCATTAGTTCGATGTTTAAAATTAAGAATTGTTCGGTTACGTTACCAGGTTGCTCTATACGCATTTTAATTTCATGGCATCCATATTACGATTTTCGGTTTAAAAAATTAATTTTCTTTGTTTAATTTGACTGCCTCGTTGGTCGTGTTGGTTGCAAGTGCGACTGCTAATAGGGAGGTTCTGGGTTCGATTCCCGGGTCGAGCACTAGTAAGATGGTCTAATTTAGATTTTCTAGTAGTGGCTCGGAGTCTGGATATGTGCCCGATGCATGGCAATAGGCTCACC
>DWDU01000389.1:0-19625 GCA_018245575.1 Jemadia suekentonmiller | reverse complement strand
AATGGCGGGCTTAGTCGCCTCTTACGACACTGTATCCCGGCACGGGGTCATGGAATGGTGTTACTCCGCCCCGATACGGATAACAGTTTGTCTCTTCTTATCAAATTCTTTTAATTAACTCACATTGATGATGAAAAGATTTTCGTGTTAAATTATGATTTTGTGATTGGTTCTATCTTCACATTGACGTGATTGGACGATAGAGTTTTTGGCTAGAATAAAAAATATTATAATCTGCTCGCTTACAACCTTTACTGTGGTGATAGGCTTACTTCATAATCAGTATCCAGCACGTTCCGGAGCTCAACGCCGCTCAACTTAGGCGTAACGTAGAGCTTAAGAAAATTTCCCATTAAGTACAATACGTACAACAATAATTAATATATGTGTTGTTGTGGTCCTCCAGTTTCACAAATGCTTGTTCTCCTCTCTAAAATTTGCACTCCTTAGAGTGCTTCATAACGCTCTCTAAGGCTTACTAAATCTGCTATCCTTCACTTGGTTCGTTGTGTAAACATTTCCTTAACAGTTTTCATCCTCTCGCTGTGATTTTAAGTTTGGCAAAACACTTTTTCATGAGCAAATCGAGTCTGTGTGAGGGCTGGTTAAACCAACGCTTTGCGTTTTTACCTATCAAATATTTACCTTCACCTCAACCGTTATAATGTGTCGGTCTATACTGTCAGCAATTCTGCGTGCGATGTAACTGAATCTATGCAATGTTCGTACCTTACAAATATTGGATAGGTATTTTAACCGATTGCGGTAAGCCTTTTTAGTATGAATATAGTTATATAGTTCTTAGTACAATCCATGGGATACTTAGTAGGCGACGCCAAATTCATCATTAACTTTGATGGTCCACGCTTCGGATCCGTACGGGAATATAGGAAAGACGGAAAAGTTATGAGTACTACATTTAAAATACGTAGGGTGGATGCTACGGCGCTGTTACCTTCCAATATTTGAATAATATACAAAATATAAATAAAAAAATATGCATTAACAGCGTAGTTTTAAAATTTTACTTTGGCTTTTAGCACGTAAACAAACCGAATAGTTCGTATCGATGCTGTTAATTAAGATGTTTGCTCAAAACTGTCTGCTCCCAGTTCATCTGCAACTCAATTATCTGCTTAGTTGAATGCTATTTAGCTGATTAAAGACAAGCGGGACCTGCTGCGGGGCGACTGCCAACTAAATATTGTGCAATTGCAAATCATTGTTGTCTGAACATTTGAATTGAGTTTGAATATGTAAAGAACAATGTTAAGTACAGAACGTACAATATTATTGAAATTGAAATACATTCGACAACCGCGTAGAAAAGCTAGTGTGAAAGTGCAATAATATAATGTGAACAACACACTTAAAGGTTAATAACAAAATTATGACCTCACGCCTGAAATCTCCAAAGAGCTTATTTACTGCTACCTCTTTCTACACAGAGGAGTGTAGTGCATACCCACGTTTCACCAGTTTCGTTTACGTCCTAATATGGAATGAGCGGTCAGTCCATTGCTTACACCGGACACATTCCAGATACCCAGTCACTTCTAGAAAATCTATATTAAAAAAATCCAATAATGCCCGATCTGTGATTTTAGCCCTAGATATATCAATCTGCAGTCGCGCTTGCAACCAACACCAACGTCATAAACTAACAATAAGTCATAACATATTATATCAACAGCTGAAATGACTAAACAGAGTTACGCGTATATTTTCTATAAATAGAGTTATCGAAAACTTACAAATGTTATTACGTATATCGATAATTTTAGCGAATTGTACATTAGCGGTTGTCTAACCACTGGATTAACTTTGCGTAGGTTAATCAGTAATTAATTAATCAGACCGCGTCGAATCGATTCATTAGCTTAATTGAATACATTGATTGCGGGACAACGAAACTAAATTAAATATTCTGTGTGTGTGTCACCAAATGTTAAATTTAAAGCAGCTTCGTCTCAATTCACGCTAAAATAAAACGTTCAATGTTTTCTAGTTACTAGTTTAAAAGAGAGCACGTACCATAAAGCCGAATACCAAAACATTTTGTGAGGAATAAACAATTAATAATTTATCACGAATACTAAATATTAATTAAAAGGTAATTATGTAGAACTAATTACGGTATATTTACATAAAAACTTGTTTTTGTTTCAGGTATACCTAACAACAGTCAAAGAAAGTCGACGAGCAAGTCGAAAAAAATCTTAGTGTGTATATTATTTAGTATAAATTATTTTGTTACGAAATTTATAATTATTAAAATTATAGATACTGAATATAACAATTATAGATACTAAATCAGATTTCTACACTGCTTTGAATGTAAATTGTTACAAATAGGATCAATTATTAAAACAGACAGCGATTTCAGTTTCTTGAACAATATTTTTGTAAAATAAGAAGGATCATTTAAATACGTTCTGTTGAAAAGACACCGGCTTATGAGATAATCATATGAGTCTGTAACAAAATGTCGGAAATAAAACACGTTAACGTAAGGATTTTAGAATATTTTCCTTCTTTGGTTAAACGATAAGGTGTAATGGGTTGATCTGCATAAAAGCAGCAATTAAAGGCTTTACTGGGTTTTTGTGCGCATAGAAAAACCCCAGACATTAGAAAAATTACAATTTGAATGGCTACGTCTAGTTCACAAAAGCTGATTCAGCAATAACTGTCACCCCTATTCCATGGGACGGATCACACAACAGATGAACCGTGAGTCCGACACTTCTCTGTCTATGCCTTTGGGGAAAATACAGTTGTGTTGTAATTAGCTAAGAACGTTTAAAATCTTCAAAACCTTCCTGAAATGGTACTCTGGTTTGTAGGCTGCATAGAAGGTAACAACAGTTTAAATTAATGTTCTTGTTCACGGCACCCGAGTAGCTTTGATACGCTACATTGTTTGCACATCGTATCTCCGCGGACGGGGACGAATGAGCTGCCGCCGCCAGCACCTGTTGACGCGGAGATATCGTCCACTCCCAGGTGTAAACAGCTCCATTTGATACTCCACTCGGAATAATGTTTCGTTTCTAACAGCCAGAGGTTTGTTTCTCATTTTGACATCTCTGTTGTACTTAGTACGATGTAATAGTGAAGTATAGCGGACTATTAATGTAGTTAACTTGATTTACGTACGTATTAACGCAGTTTACTTAATTTGCTTGGTGTACTCCATAAAATTTAGATTTATTTCATTTTAGACAAGCGTTGCGCACCGCATAAGTAAGAATAAAACGCTACAACCCATGTTAGCGTCAAATATTGTTTAATTAAAAAAAGTTTAAAAAAGGCTTTCTAGTCAACCTACAGCGGATCGATACCTAATCTACTTGTAAAAATATTGGCTATAGAATATTAGTTCGTATACTATCTTCACTGAAGGACCAAGGATGTAGCGATTAGGTTAAAAGTAAGGGCCACAAGCGCTTATCTTTTATACACTCAATCGTTTCGTTATTTATGTAACAAACGCTATAGTTATTGCATTAATCAAAACATTATTTAAAGAGACGAATAAATCTAAGACATCGTAGGTTCTTACGTATAAACAATTTTAATGTGTTAATCCACTAGAACGATTGTTTATAGGGAACGGTTTGTTAATTGCTGTGCAAACTTAGATTGAGAATCGGCGAGAGAGCTCGATGAATATGTGCCGTTAATAGAATAAGATATCCAAAAAATGTAACGTTTAAATGATTTTTCTTTGGCCAAATTTGGTCCAGATTTTATCCTGGCTGGAAACGGAAACGCCAGGTGCGCTCGACAAAGTTGGTAAGGAGTAAAAAATGATAATTGGAGAAATATTTACCGCGTATATAAAAAAAAATAGCCGTGATAGGACAAGAATAGAAATAACTATCGCAGTTCTTCCAAAATCTGGTAATAAAATAAATGTTGAGTCATTGAAAACAGATGAGAATATATGAAATGTTAGAGATGGTGATAAAAGTGAGTTATAGGACGATCTGCTTAGTATAAATTTTGATAAGTAGAATAACTTATTTGCTTATGAAATTCATTTTAAATAACGATTCTTCTTGATACTATATTTACATTTACGAGAATATTTTATACCATGGTTCACCATGCTGGCCAAGCGCGAATTGATAAACTTAATATTCCTTAGAAAATTCTATGGGGAACTATTAAGGTGTATAAGTTTCCTTATGATATTTTCCTTCACCTTTGTAGCAGGGAATCTCAAAATGCACTCTTAATCTCTAAAGTCATTCAAGGTCCATTCTGAGTTGAACCCCAAAGTGTAGGAGAAGGTTGATACCTTAAAAATGTTTCAATACCTCAATCATCACTGCTTTTGTAAGGAATTAGCTAAATATACCGATATGTATAAGATAAAAAAAAAACTGTGCCTTCGAGTAGTGACTACAGAACTAATTGAAACATGTAAAATTCTATGATATATGGTTGGCAGTTATGGTACAAGTTAGTAATGCTCGTCAATACCTATTATTTGTTTCGTTTAAGAGATTATTAAAAAGAAAATTGTTTAATCTATTTGAAATCGGTCTTATAGATCCAAGTTTGTTAAAATTATCTTCTACCTTCTGTTCCTATTTCATTACACATAAAAATTATGAAATATTTAACGATTATGTAAAAGATATGTTATACTTCTTCACAACAGTGATAAATCTGCTGATGTGGAGTGCCTATTTGAAAGAATACACAGCCTTTGAGAATTAGATTTTTCCCTTAGGGGAACAACCTTTTTTCTGACATTACAGACTATTAAGAAAAGTGGTTTGAATGGTTAAAAAAAATGATTTATTTTCACTTTTTTTTCTTTACTTTGATTACTCAAATCTTTACATTTCGTAGAATTTCGTTTTGTAATTATTGCCAAAATTTTTTTTTTTTGTCAAATTGTACTAATTGTTTTGAAAACAATAAAAAACATTCAGGTTATAACCGTGACTATTGACATTCAGGGATACGGTTGTGAGCGGCGATAAAAAATAATAACCTTCGAACGAGATAGTGAAATACAAAGTTTACATGAGAACAAAAGAGATGGCAGGATTTTTTAGTTAATGTTTTAAACGATCCTTGCAAATAGTGCCATTTTGTGGGGTACAGAATGAAACCGTTTGTTTAGCTTTTTACGAGGTCAGAACTTAGTATTTTTTAAGTGGAGCGTAAAGTTTGTATGAATTTTCCTTTTTTATCAAATGCATAAGATTCTTTATATATATTTATTCAGTACATATATAATATTGCGATATGTATCCCAAAACACCTAAGAGTTAAGCAGAAAAGTGTAGCACACTGTACCTACTTGCAAATGTATTTGTACGTTGTACAAATATAATAATATGTACGTCTTAATCTTTTTCCTGAGCAACGTAATTTACAGTTACGTTGCAAAAAGAAAGATTATAAAAAAAAATTACGAGGTACGATGAAAGTGTAGACGAAATAAATTGACTTGAAAAATATTTCTCCGCTGCACACAGCATAGTGGAAATCACGAGATTGCCTTTCACTTTTTCAGCCATATGATTCTGAAACTGGTTTACGTAGCGTTGACATCACTGAGTTACTTTCCACGGTTCGGCGCAGTCATTTCTACTTTGCATCTTTGCAATTTAACAGCGGCACATAGTTTGGTAAACATTTAGCAAACCTACATGAAATAATTATTTGAAACAGTGCGTTCCGCGTTTCTTGGTTGCGTGACTGGTAAAATAATTATCTGCATACTTGAACCCTAACAGAGGGTTAATTAGACAAAAATCGTAGAATTTGGTACCTTCGGTAGGTTTAACAGTTTGAAGTAAATTGGCAAGTGTAAAAATCTATTCTACTCACAGTTATGTATGCTAGAAATATCGTAGTAAGCAATCTCACTTCAGCGTTACATCGATATGAATCATACAGAATGTTCAGACACATAAGCAAGAGCAAAGATAGCATACAACATTTTTTCGACTCTGTTTCATGAGCCACAAGTTTACATTTAATGACTTGTCCTCGGCGTGATCGTTGTACTTTAATTGTAAACCGAAGCGTAATTTATCGTGCATAAATAACAAAGTCGATCTTTTTGTTTATATTGATTCTATGTCACTTTACATGGTACAAACAACTTCGATACGTCGTAGCGAGACATCAGCGTGACGACTTTATTACTGTACTGGACGTGACCAGCGCGGGATCCCTCGGATCACAGCCTCAGCACAACCTATCCTACTTTGTTTATTTTGCTAAGAGTCTGTCACACGATGTATTGCGAAGTATGATGCAGTGAACTACTAGTATTTTAAACAAGTGCAAGTCTTGAGTTACTTCAAAGTAAAGCATGGTTGCTGTTTTTACTATTCTATTTCAAATTGTTGTATCTATGAAAACTATAAATATCAACCGATGTACCAAATAAAATGTGTCATTTTCTATGTAAATGGTGACTGATCGTGGTGTAGTGTAGCCTGCCTCGGTAGAAATAAGTGCGTTGGCCGGTTTTACGGGCAACAGCGTAGGCAGTGCAAGAAGTCGTGCTCTGCGGTACCTAATCCGCATGCCTATTGTGGGGATTATCGGAAAACACCCTTCAGACTAGTGCTATGTCCAACAGTGCCCTTAGACAGGCTGATAATGATGATAAAGCTTTTCTTTTGGTTTCTCTGTGAAGGAAAATGGCGAAATAGTAAAACTATAAGTTATTACATGAATAACTTGTAGTAACTATCCAAAATGAAACATCAAACATGAGAGAGCAGAATGATGAATGCATAAGAAGCGTGGCAGGTCTGTAATGATAGAGATATTTGGCACTCGGTGCTCTCTGCCTATCCCGTAAAGGACCTGCCGTGAAAATATGTACATATGTAAACATCTGTCATCATTGTAATACGTTTAGTAAATTGTTGTTTGATGCTATTGCACTAATGACCCTGAGGCTCGACGTGTGGGGTACGACCGTCGACAGGTGCTTATTAAGTAAAATGTAAAAATACTACTCATTTAAGCGATAATTCTATTTTTATAATGTTTGGTTGAGAAGCGTTAGAAGCTTGCGACCCTGAGGTCAAGCAGGTTTTTAGACAAATATCAAGGCCGACTGGGTACTTCCGATGATCATTCTGCTTAGCCTATTAGCCATACGAGGCATAAACACTGTCAGCGCCTTGGAGATGGCTAGAATTGTCACGTTGATTATGCTACATATTTAAATTTTGTATATTTTTGCCTTTCTATTTATTTTATAAATATAAATGTGCAAAAATACTTTTTCCGCTCCTAAAAATTTGTTACAAGTGCGGGCTAAAGGGCGTTTACGTGAAAACTACTCAAATGATACATTATGCATATAACATCCTTAGAAAGGACAATGGTGCTTGAACAGAGAGTGATTTAGGGTCCTTCTCGTCTAGAAGTGACTTTTCTTCAATACTCGTTTATCTTTTATTGACATAATGAAACGATACTAATTATTCAAATAATAAATTTATAGACAAAATATTTTTTATGTCAGTCAATTTACCTTTCATCGTAAATGTCTGTCTCACTCAATACTGGAGTATATGGTATATTATTTTCTGTTTGTAACATTTTACATGTCAACTATAATACGTATAATATACTGTATGTAACTACTTTTACAAAAATTATCGTAGGATGAGATATTTAGCCCCCTACTATTAGATATCACAGTCGCTTGTTTTTCAAGAAACGTACAAATACAAACCTTAATATTAGACTAACCGACGATCCATTTGCCATATAGGTCAGGTAACCGGTATGCCGTGCAGGTGTTGAGTTCGACCCCGGCCGCACAAATATCTAAATGATAAAAGTTAAATGTCTATTAATATATATCGAATGAGAAGCGTGATTATCATTTTTATTGATTTTGCAATCACATGAAGTTGTCCAAATATAGCCTTAGAACGGTCTTGTGACTGTAAGTCTAAATGAAACGCTGACAGCTCCTCTAATATTATAAATGTCCATGAACGATAGTAACTTTAAACATATCAATAGCAAAACATCGGCTCAGTATAAATAAAAAAAATACGTTAAAAAATTTCACTTTCACCAATGAAAACATAGAGACCTTTAGATTCGGCGAGCAATATTAATGTCTATATTTTTTTTCCTATTATGATTTGATAATAGTTTAGAATAAATCTACATGAAGACATATATGTATAAACGTATGGATTACTCATACTAGTTTAGTAACAGAAACAATAATACTGTAGACATGATGGGAATGACATTTAATATGTGAGTTGTGGAGACAAAGTTTTAATTAGTTTCGAGTTCGCAACTGACTTGGCTGCCTCGTTGGTCCTGTTGGTCGCAAGGGCGACTACCGATCGGGAGTTCCTGTGTTCAAATCCCGGCTCGGGCACTATGATTTTTTTTATATTTAGATTTCCTATAAGTGACTCGTAGTCTAGATATGTGCCCGGTGTGTGGCAATAGGCTCACAACTTATTTCATAGCGGGACGTCAACGTAACTGGTGAAACGTGGGAGTGTTCTACATTCCTCTGCCTACCTCTTCAGGGATTATAGGCATGACGTAACTTTTTTTTCTAAAGCTATGGAGGTTACCCTTATTGTAACAGTGAATTGTATTTAACCTGCCAGAATATGACCCCCGGAATCACGGGGTAGGAGATAGAAATGTAAACCACTAAGATATGCAAGCCCCAAATCTGTCTGTTAGTTACGAAAACATAAAATCATGTAAGAAAAGTCCATTAGCAGTTAGACAATCGGAAAGCACAACAAATTGTGTTACTAATTTAGGAAGTGGCATTAAGACTGGACAACCGTAAATTAATCAAAAACTACTTCGTGGCGCACCAACATTGAGTTTACTTGTCCAAATATCCTGTAAGTGAAACACGTATTGCTCATACTTTAATTTTCCACAATTTTTTTCAGCCGATTCCTGAAAAATAAATCCTAATGCTAATAAAACATGATATAAAAGTAGCTGGCAATTTTTGCATACGAAGAGCTGAAGATCTACCTCAGTGACGTGCTAATGGAGTGGCCTTTGTCCAGTAGTGGACAAGAATAGGCTGGTGATGATGAAATCCTAATGCTATTAACTAACATTTGAAAAACTGTTTTTAGACATTAGCTTTCCAACTCACGGTACAGTTTCGGGCCATTTCTGGCTTTACATAAAATGTTTTTTGTGTAATGTTTTAGTGTATAAATATATAACAGTATATAGGTGTTTTGTTCGCTTCTGTTCTGAATACTTTGGGAAATTTAAATGTATATAATGATGGAAACTCTAAATGTTTCCCGGGATAAGAATAGAGGTGGAACCTTTTACATTAAAAACCTTTTACTGGTAAGAGGGCGTTACGCTCTAGAGGACCTTATATTGAAGGTCAAATATCTTGAATTGGTAAGTTAATTGTAAATAGTATTTGCTGTTTTTGTCACATTATCACGTTTCAACGCAATGCAGCGAAATTGATTTGTAAACCGTTTTGTGCCTTTTTACGATTGTGTTCATATATTTGGCCGTGTCAGGGCCGTGTCAGGTCAGGGAAATACATCCCTTGATCTCATGCCGAGATACAGGTGTCGTATCGGCTATAAAAAGTTTCGGCTATAAAAGTTAGTGAGCATGCTAAACTTCCTTAATTGACACTTCCTCACTCCTCCCCATCTCACAATGTCAGTCAAAGGCTCGCTGTTATCACGCGGTGAATAACCTTAACCGCGTCCATGACCTCGCTTCCTAGCCTTTCATATCAGCATAACGTAACATTGGAGGTTAGATCAAACATGAGGGTTTTATGAGGTTCTCAAAGTACGGCTCGTATAAAGTACTTGCGGAATAACCGGAATACGAGTATATGTAAATAATGTTGGTGAGTTAATTTTGTTGTAAAGAGTTAAAACAATTTTGAGATATAGTTCTATTTTTAGAAATAGTTAGTTATATTCATTTGTTATAAGGAAAAGGTTTTTTTTTAGATATTAACATTGGTTTTGAAGAAAATTGGTTATTTCTAATATAGAGCAGTTTTGTAGGCGATTCAAAATCGAAGTTAAAGCTGGTGATAAGTAGTTAGTTACTTCGTCATTTTTGTTTGATACTTTTACTAGCGAAAATGAAGATTAAAAATATCACCGAAGTATATGTCCCCTCGGAGCAGGAGGCATCGTTTTGCTGTCATTTCCGCTGCAGACTGGTAAAGAGTGGATCTCCTTGCCGGGATTTATTACTCCTGATTCGTATAAGCAAGAATTATTCAAGACAAAAGTTAGTAGGCACTTTCGAGGTAACCGTGCTACATCCTAAGCTCCATCTCGCTTTCCATCAGGGGAGATTGTAGGAAAGGCAAATTTCAAAATTAAAAAAAGAAGTTCTGCACCTAAGAGGAAGTTTTCGTAACGTCATTAGGGCGGCCGTAAGCACTAACACCGTGAGATAGGGTATGTAGGTACAAATAGGTTGCAGTCACTTCCGTACGTAAATTGCGTAAATATATTTTCTTACATATACATGTATGTATATCCTAAGTAAATTGTAAAAATTTACATATAGATTTAATCTCAAGCTTTGTATCTACTTGTAAAAGACACATTCTGCTGTAATTGGCCGATTAAGGTGAAAATTATATCTAACATTACCTTATGCTTTTCTCAAGATTACGCCAGAAATTGTGTATTGTGTTGCGAAATGCTTAACCATTTAAGTATAGATAGAATAAAAAAATATATCATACGTTAGAAATAATTCAGGATTGTTAATTAAGTAAATGATTCATGTAATAAGGTTTTAAGTTAAAATTAATGACATACTTATGATTCCGTAAAGTTTTAAAACGCGACCTACAAATTTTTAAATTAATACTTATAAGTACCATATTGTACTGTCTTTTAATTTATATACATTTCGTTTATACGTAACATTACACATGTAATCCCCAAAGAGGTAGGCAGAGGAGTGTAGTACACTCCCACGTTTCGCCAGTAACATTTACGTCCCGCCTTAATGAGACGTAAAAGTTAATCATCACTATTCTATTAGGAAAGTACTAATGCTAGTAATAATAAAATGCTACTTTCTTTCATTACCGTTTTATTTAATTCAATCTGTACTTTATATACAAAAAAAAGGTTTCTAAGAAACGTAGCAATTTCACAAATTGTTATGAAACGTCGTATTCCAAAAACATTTAATGAATGCAATGGTAGTAAAATAAATGAACGAGAAAATTTGGAAAAATACGTAAGCAGGATAAATTGTACTTTAAATATTACATTTGCGTCTACTTTCTGGTTTAAGATTGAAAGGCCAACATGCAAACCAATGCGTCTTGCCCTCCTTTTCATCGTGTAACAGCTGACAATACAATTGCGTCAACAACAATTTTCACAAATGACTGCCTTCTGCCATTTGCGTATTGCTTATGTAGTTACTCAATGCTCGTATGTCGAAACTCGCTAATCAAACGAGGCCTGTCCTTACGCATCCCTTCTCGCGTGTGATTGCGCGAGGTTTCCCACGCGTCAGGTCACCGACCCCATCTGAGGTATACCTTCACCTCTTACCACCAACTTATCACATTAAACACACATGGACCGTATGTTGGAGGCAATAAAGCCCGTTTTGCAAAACCAACGTTATGAAGCTCACTGTACTCAACATTTACAAATCAAAACAAACTTACCCAATTTGTTAAAATGAACTCTATAGAACACTGCTTAGATTTTAATTTTGCATAACACATTTCAATGTCATGTAGTAATGGTCATATCCACGTTGACGTTTTATGATCGTTTCTGTCTTTACGTGCGTGCGTGCGTTTGTATGGGATACGCACAAAAGAATTGAAATCCGAAAGGGAAAAAGACAGCACTACTCAAAATATGCTATGTAATGGAATGGTTCGACGTAAAAAAAACAACTGACAACAATTTTGACCATCGGTAATAAATAATGATGTTGATAAAACAGCTTTTAACGTAATTATAGAATAATTACGTCAAATTGGCCTCAACTACTGGTGGTTCCTAAAATAATAGTGTATATTCGTTCTTGGTTTGTGGTAAGATCAAAAATTACGCAAATCACAAAAAGGTTAAAAACCATATGAATATTAATTATAATAAATGGGTGCCTGTTTATTGTTTTCTTGTAAGCTAAATACCATTATAATTCAAATTTAATTATTGAAACATCATAATCATTTATTATTCTATTTTTGGTCTTGGGTCTTCTTTCATAATAGGAAGATTTAAGGCCATTCTCTGCCATACTGTCGAAAAGTAATGGCATATTTCACACCCCAAAACATGAAACGTGGGAGTGTTCTACACTCCTCTGCCTACCTCTTCGGGGATTACAGGCGTGAAATTACGTTTTAATAGCAATGTTATATATACACTTGAAAATTATTGCCATACGAATGTTTTCTAAATACCTTTTTACAGATCTTTTGAAGGCACTGGAAAAACTCAGGCGAAGCTTCGTGATCGCCGCCTTCCGACTGTATTGGCTCGACGACAACTCCGGCTACGGGATTCCCCTCCTTCCTGTACGCCTCTATCGCGGCCTCAACTTGCTCGAGACATCTTCAAAAATAAATTCACGTGTCAATGTATATGGTCTACACATCAATATACAATAAATTGAAGACATTAATTGATCAAGCTATGTTAGTCATTTATTTGAAATAGGTTCTTTAAACAGATGTCGCTGGCTGCGTGCCCCTTGAACGTAATACATATATGGGCTATTTTTATTGTAATATATTCTACATAACATCTTCATCGCTGCATGTCTTAAATTACAGATATAGCTTCTATACAGAATAATATCCAGCTGGGTATGGTTCACACTTAAAGGTCACAGACGGAGCTAGAATATATATAATTATACATATATTGCGATGGCAGTCACTAGGGGAGCCCTATGTCCAGCAGTAGACTGAGATAGGCTGATGATGATGATGATGATAATAATATTGTACTAAAATACCACAGGATGTTCTGGGATATTAGTTGTAGCACGATAAGATGTTCCAAACCACTCAAGTAACGAAAGCAAAACGAGCATAAATGGTAAGAGATTGAACAATGTTTACTTTGTTAGCCATATTTGTTGGCATTAGTTGCGGGCGCGTATACAAACAAAAGTTGAAACAAATTCAGAATCTATATGTCAAATATGTAAGTAATATGTGAGTTACTGTTACTGCTGTTTATAGTTTGTAACTCAAACATTACTACATTGTGTGAAAACTTGTGAATTCAAGACACGAGACCTAATTAAACGGATTATAAGAACTCTACATTGTAGGTCTTTGAAAATACGATTACAAGTGTATTCGTTTTGTATATACCGATATTGCGCATTTAACAAAATGAGCGTTTATATGCGAATTCTCCTATAAAGGATGATAAAATATATTACATTTAAATAAATAACAGACGATATTATTAACGATAAAAAAATTGTTGAGTCTAAAACAACAGCACAAATGTGTAAGAGAAGCTACAGGGCTGTCCACTTCACCAACATAATACACATGCTGCCTAACTCCGCGAACATTATCATAGACAATAGACCAACACACTATATATCTATTACGTACCTATAATAAAATTATACAAAATAATGTAATAGTAGATTATACAAAGTCATTTTGCACATGTATATAAGTATATGTATATAAAATAGTGTAACTAAAATATCAACAAGAAGTATGAAAAAATAAAATATGTATTTTCAGTAATTTTTTTTCTGTATGACACTTTCTGGTATCAATATTACATTCAATATTAAAATCAACGATCTGCGTATGCCCGGGAACGTTTTTGTATTGGTTGCATTCTTGTGATAGTATATTAGCAGGGTATTCAATTAATTTCTACGAGGTAAACACATCACACTGCCAAAACATATTGACAACACAGCCGCACATTCACTGAGCGAAAGAGATGGTGAGAGATAACGTTGATCGACATCATCAAATAAAAAATAACAACGAACCTTATCGTATACTATGTTACCGTTACGTTACGAAAAACGTTAATCAGCATTTTACCTAACTTGCACATCGGGTACGATCTGTTAATTCGCGTATTTTCACTTCAAGTAACAGGTTTCTGAACTTTACCTAGTAATTGTGCATATTAACATAAATACAACATAGGTAGGTAAATCGCGGAAGAGAAGGAGAGACTACATTCATTGAACAACTGATGACTTCTCATTATCCACTGGACACAGTACAATATAATTACAAAAAAATATATTACCAAAAGAAAAAAATCGCCCCAGAACTCTAACCCCTATCTCAATATAAAATTATATTTGAATATTTACTACCTCTTTAGGGTAATTTAGTAATTACTTACTTATATTATTGCAAATCATCATTACGGATCATATCACTTGTATCAATCCGAAGAGGTAGGTAGACGAATGTAGTACATTCCTATATTTCACCAGTGACATTATACTTCATGAAATAGGTGGTGAGGCCATTGGCGTACACCGCGCATAAATCCACACTCCGAGCTAATGAAAGTACTTGCTAATAAAGCCTTTTAATTAAGCTAATGAAAGTTATCAAAACCCAATAGTACCCGACCCGGAGTTCGAGCTTGACCAACAAGGACGTCGAATTTCACTAGTATTTTCACAAAATAGTATACAAGGTGCATGTATGTTCTCTGTTTTGTGCCAACAAAGTACAAATTTTATTCACATATAAGTAAAAATTTTATTCACAGTTTAGTCGTAAGCCTACGAATCCTTAGTAAGTCTGCAGTATAAAGAACCAAGAAAAAGAACAATATTTTGTCTTTTAATGGACTCAGACAGGTATATTACAGATTTCCTCATTAATATGCATTATTTATTGCTGATTAACGTACATTCGCAGTAACACATATTTTACTGAAAAAAATTCAGCCGCTCAGTAAAATAAATATTAAAAAAAAATATTTGTTCAAAATGCATACGTAACAAAGAAGCTCAATATGTAAGCGCTGCGGAAAAGGCCTTGTAAACGGAAAAGAGAGAGATTTTCTTCCCCCGATGTGTCGTCTTCTTGTTAATTTGCATTGAAATTTTGCAAATCCGCATTTTCTGTTTAATGAAGGATAAGTAAATGAATAATATTTAAAAAAAGAGAATAAGAATAATAAATAGTTAAATGAATTAATCGAAATACTTCTCATCTTCCTTCTGGTTCTCTCTTTGGTGTTGGTCTAATGGGTACTTGTATCTCGGGAATGGCGTAACGGGCCAAGGAAACGAAGGGCAATCCAGTTTGTGTATTGGCTTTGATCTAGTAGTAGACAGAGCTCCAAAAGTACGACCGTGAAAAGCGCCCTGAAAACAAAATATGTACTACATTAAATGTATTACATTAAATCATATACCTATAAACTGATTTAAAAACGTAATATAAACATATGATTAAAACTTGGAACGATTTTGAACAAAGGTTAAATCAACAAGAATAAAAGTTTAATGCATAGATAACAAATTGCATAATAAAACGTCATTTATAAACATCGCTCATTTATCGTGAATTAAATTGCATTAAAAAAATTACCTACAACAATCTCATTTCGGTCGATAGTAGATATTGAATACCTATAATTTAAGACGCAGTTCGCAAGTTTGTACTCGATATAACAATTTATACCTACGTAAGTTTTATAAAAGATGCACAATGTTATACATAAGTAATTGACATATATATACATATATTAATGTAGTATATTAAATGAATGTTTAATTATGTTTATTGGTATTTAATGTTTACTACCAAACTGAGAGCATCGAAAATATATGATAAAAGTATGGGGTATTCCACATAAGCTGTTTACAAAAACTGTAAAAATTGTCATAGAAAATTATTATTTTAAATAAATAGAGTTATTTTAAATATGTATTCAATTATTATGCTTATATTTAAAAAAAAAAACGTAGCCGTACAATACAATTTTGTATGACTTTAAAACAAAAATAATACTTACCTCAAAAGACAAAATTACAAGGTTTGGGGAACCTGGCGGTTGATTTATCATGCATGAGCTCATCTCTTCTGGTGTAAAGTCTAATTTTCCACAACGTTCTTTTGTGCGATACCATATGAAAACAGACTTGTATGCATTTTCATTAGAGCAGGAACCACACATCATTGTTGAAACATTGCTAACACCAGCTGGAGCTACCGACATCAACACATCGTTCAACTTATTAGGCCAGTCTTTCGAAGGAAACACACCAAGGGCTGGTCGATTAACAAGTGCTTTCTAAAACAACAAAATTATTCATTCCATTCATTCATTTTTTATGTTAAAATTCCAATATCTCATTAGTCATAATATGTATTTTTATACCACTTACAAGATTCTGATCATCTTGGAATGCATTTAAAAGTTCCGGGTGATTATAACCAATAGGTACGGAGGATATTTGAGTAAAAGAGTCCAAAAACTCATTTCCATCAGCATCCACAAAATAATTACCAAAACTTTTATCATAATCACCAAAAAGTTGAACAGAACCAGCTTGCTGCAAAATGAATTAAAATATAGGTGGATGAATGACAACAATGATAAAAAGTCATGCAAAACCATTATAAATAGATGTAAGTATTTGTATCTATTGACAAAATATGTATGTATATTAAACTTTGAGACTATCTTGTTAGTCATATTGGTTGCAAGGTCAAACGCTGATCAGAAGGTCCTGGGTTCAAATCTTGAGTTGGTCACTATTGGATTTTCTAAATTAGATTTTCTAATAGTGACTTGGAATAGTCTGGAAATGTACCCAATGTATGGCAATAGGTTCACCACCTATTTCATAGTGAAATGTAATTTTAACTGGTGAAACATGGTGGTGTACTATACTGCTCTGCCTATCTCTTTGGGTATTACAGGTGTGACATTATTAAAACTGCATTGATAATTAACACTTCTGTTTTGAATTCTACAAAATATTTGTTTTTCTATGCTGTTCAGACTTACCTGCAGACAGTTCAATTCTTGAAGCAATTGTTTCGTCTTGGGTCCAGGAACTGTGGTCTTGATTGATGGCTTCTTTGGTTCACATTTTATAGATAAATGACTGCATTGCATTGCTAGAATTCAAAAACCATTTTTACATAACAAAAAACATAACTAAGCAGTATTAAGATTTTTAAATTACTTTTTTGTCTTTATTCACATTGGTCCCAAGTAAGAATAAATTTCACAAAACCCTGAACTGGGATACATGGTATCATAAAAAGCTATTAAACTCGGCACAGGTAGATCGCGGTATTGCACGGTCTGATGAGGTCTAACTAGATGCCCTGGTCGCCTATGATCAGTAGCATGTGTAGTATGAGAAGCTGAGCTCTGTGATCCCAAACCCACATGCCCAGCATGGGGATTATGGGCATAACCACTCAGGGGCAGCTTATGTCATGCAATGGACTGCAACAGGCTGATGATGATGATGAAATTGCCCTTATCTTAAGAAGTAAATAAAATATCATATATATCATATAGGTATATCAAGTTATAATTTGTTGTTATATAACACAGTGTCAACTATTGAATAGAAATATGTAGTATGGTTTTATACAAAATATAATTGTAATAACCAAAAATATATTTACTTGTATAATTAATTAAATTTTAAATACTTACATGTAACACAGGGAATTCCCTGGTTTTTAATAAAAAAATTAAATCCATGACGAACACGCAGCATACTAGATCTATAAATCGAAAGGTGCTCACCGCTGAAATTATATTGTCTAATTAAAAATTGAAAACTAAGGATTAAGTTGCAAGTGAATATAAAACTTTAAAAAATTTAAATCCACCATATACACTGAAAGTAGAACTTAAACTACCTATTTTTTATATTGAATTTAATATTGTAGTTAAATTAAAATCAATGGAATAAGATAATGTCATAATACAAAGATATAAATAATTTAACGTACGTGTATTGTCCTGTGCTGCACCCAAGTCTTTCAGTTTAAATTATCACTGATTGATTCTGATTGTCAGTGCGACATAATCTGGCAATTGGCTATTGCCGGTTGAGGCGACCTCTTTCATCATAAAGGCAAGTTTACACTTCAACCGTTTAAAATAAGTTTAATTTACAGTCTACTTGTTATGTTTTTGTTTTAAATTATCACGTGTGACAAATTTACAGTATTTTTTCATTATTTTCAATATTAATCCATTATAATTTTGCTGGTGATGAAACTTAGTTCATGTAATTGTCTACACTAAAATTTTCTGATAATAATGGATACGAATAAATAATTTTAAAACATAACAAACCTAAGTGTACAATTTTTTGTATTGTGTAAACTTAATACAACCCATATAATTTGTCCAGTACATTACTCGTGATAGCGGCTGCTGCACTACACGCTCGCCAAGTGAAAGCGAGTGTCGGTGAATGCGAACATGAAAGGGCCACTTGTATTGACTTGTAAGCCGCAGTTCGCCTTCTTGTCAGTATTTTATTTTGGTAAAATCAAAGCGGCGAGTGGTGGTAACGAGATTTGAAAGCAAGCAGCAGCAACTACGAATATTAGCCAAGCGTGTGGAATTGTAGGTTAATGTGGAGGGATACCACTCGCCTCTGTAACACTCGTTAATTTGCTAGTACTTCATGTTCTTTACATAAATATATCCACACCATACTTACATTAATTACATTTACAATATGTCTCAATGACTACGCAACGCTTATATAGGTACATGTTTACATAAACATTGTAGGTTTATTACATTAACATACGAGTTTCATATCCCTCATCAAATTACATGACATCGAATAAATATTGGGTTCCATGTGCCACATCCACATCAAATAACACAACATCGAAGTTCATGACATCGAACACATTATATCGATAGGTTGTTACATCGATCTTTTATCACATAGAAAGTTGATTTCTTATCAGATTGAAATTTTATGATATCGATGGTTTATTATATAGATAATGTATGAAATCGAAAGCCTGTTAAATCGAATTCATCACCTCGAAGTATTAGCAAATCGACAATTCGTGAACATTCTTAGTCATATATTAAATTGTACATTACGTACAGGATGAAATGTACATATTTACCAATGATTCTCTCGTTGGTTGTGTTGATTGCAAGCGCGACTGCCGATTAGGAGGTTCTGGGTTCAATTCTTGGGTTGAGCACTATAGAATTTTTCTAATTTAGATTTTCTAGTAGTGGCTCGGAGTCTGAATTTGTGCCCGGTACATGGCAATGGGCTAACCACTTATTCCATAGTGGAACGTAAACGTAACTAGTGAAATGTGGTAGTGTACCACACTCCTCTGCCTACCTCTTCGGGGAATACAGGCGTGACGTTGCGTTTTGTGAAATGTATATATGTAAGGTAATTATATGTACATGATATAAAAGTATAGAATATACGGGCAGTTATGTATATCAGAATACGAACGTGTTTCTTAATTATTCCAATGATTATTTCTTTTAATATATCAATTTCTCGGTTTACAGAATAATTGCAGTCTGTGACGATTATTCATTAGTTCAAATCTGTTGATATTATCATAGTTGTATAGTTTTATA
>DWDU01000388.1:0-19628 GCA_018245575.1 Jemadia suekentonmiller | reverse complement strand
ATATAGCCCTCCCCCATAGAGCGCCATCGCCATCAAATATATTGAACGGCTGGTATTGAATTGTTGTTTCCCCACCTTTAATTGACATATCATAACTCATCTTAAGTTTTAACCTCGTTCTTGTTATTTATGTAAGAAAAAATTAACAGACTGCAGTCACAAGTGCTCACTGCAACTATGAATATCTTCAACTAACTAAATACTAGAGTAGGGATGGCTGTTTGGCAATTGTCTCTCAAGTTAAGAATGGTTTACCTTTTTTGTCACATTTGTACGACGATATCTTCGAACGTGTATAAACTTGTTATTAATATGTATTTTTAGGTCTATAATTTTTTCAACGTTACTGTTAACTTGATCGATACTAACACTGGTTTGAATGATACCGTTAAATAAAAGTTTAACGTGATAATTGCTAGTATGATTCATCGTACTTTATAACGGGTTTTACGTGCTATCCAATGTCGTGACCCGTCGGGCCTTGGATGTACGTGTAGCCATATTTAAATTCAGGTGCATGACGGTAATAATAGGCGACTGACTTAATCAGTTGTATTTCAAATTAAAAAATAATGTTGACTACGATCGATGAGATTAAGTTTCTTTTCTTAGCAATTACAGACTTATAAAATAGAGCATTAATTAAAATAAAGTATTGTACGAATCTTATACAATACTTTATATTATTTTAATTTCATGACGGTAAATTTCAAAAACCTTTGCTTATTAGAAGTCTAAGAAGTGAGATCTGAGCCATTACTGCAACAATATTATACAACGACATTATTTTTTATACTACGTAAATATAACTATTTCATCGGTTTGGTGTTGGTTCAAAATTACATATTAATGAAAATGGACAAATATACATTCTTACAGAGCTCCCTAAATAAATATGTTCAAAAGTAATTATCTTTCATAACAAATACAAAATATCGTAACAGTATTTAATTTCATTGGTTAATTGTATTCAATTTCAATCTTATTGTGAAATTAAATACATGATTTTACTACAATCAAAACTTTAAGTTTTACACATACTTAACACTATTTAATACTAATACTTACAAAATTCCGCAGATTAGGTTGGTAGCGACTAGCACTTTGTAAGATTGACTGAAGCCCGCAATAAACGTTACAACGAAAAGTCCCCCATATCCTCCTAAAAGAAAGAATTTTCTTCCGAAAGTGTCAATGAGAAATCCGGTAATTATTGACGACGCTAACATTCCTGAAATGTAAAATAATTCATTTAAGAGACAACAGCAATAGTATAGTCGTAAATTGATATTTTGGTTATCAACAATTTTGACTGCCCCGTCGGTCGTGTTGGTTGCAAGTGCAACTACCGATCGGGAGGTCCTGAGTTCGATTCCCCGGTCGGGTACTACTAAACGTAAACGTAACATCACGCCTGTAATCCCCGAAGAGGTAGGCAGAGGAATGCAGGACATTCCCACGTTTCACCAGTTACGTTTACGTCCCACTATGGAATAGGTGGTGAGCCTATTGCCATGCATCGGGCACAGTCATATCCAGAATTCGAGCCACTACTAGAAAATCTAAATTAGAAAATTTTAGTAGTGCCCGACCCGGGGATCGAACCCAGGACCTCCCGATCAGCAGTCGTACTTGCAACTAACA
The DNA here is from genome assembly GCA_018245575.1 of Jemadia suekentonmiller. Classification (NCBI taxonomy): domain Eukaryota; kingdom Metazoa; phylum Arthropoda; class Insecta; order Lepidoptera; family Hesperiidae; genus Jemadia; species Jemadia suekentonmiller. The sequence continues at coordinate 17,984 of DWDU01000388.1, read as the reverse complement.
CGACCAACGAGGCAGTCGAGAAACCAATGAATCGTATATTTGTATACGTTATTAAATGTGTAACGGATTAACTTACAAATGTTTTCTGTCTCCGACGTGACCTAGCTGCAATCGATGGGAGCTTAGGTAAAAGGACCTCTATTAGGTTCGAAACGATTTGGCTATTCGGAAAAAACATACGTGAGTTACGTCGGTACATATTTATTTAGATATGTTACGTTCTATATACAGTTGTCTAGTATTGTATAATTCACAGCGTGATTGCCGCTGAGCAAGTTGACCTCCAGCTCGCGGGCTGTGCTCAGTCGCGTAGTGATCTCACGTATCCGCATATCACCGGAATTTGTGCTCAATTGTACGCCGCTCCGAGATTCCTCTTACTTTCACGGTTTCGGGCATTAACTTTATATTTCGCGCTTGTGCAACAACTTTCAGTCGAGTTATGCGTCTCGCTAACAATGGTGCCCGTTGTACATTACTCGTTAAATCGGGTGTCGTTCACAGCTCACGACTACGATACGAATGCTACGACCCATTAACTCACAAGCGTATATCCCGAACATTTTCTTAACAATATCCTTCATAAAGCGTTAAGCGACCGCTAAGGGAAAGGCTCCGAATTCGATCTTCGGGTCGGGTGATATTTGGTTCCTCTAAGTTAAAATTACTAGTATTAGTTCAAGTCTCGGTATGTGCCCGATATTAATATGTAAATTTTTAGACGTAATATCCTTTCTTAAATTTTTGAATAATTAAGCTACCAGAATAAAGAGAAAACATTACTCGTAAATAATGTTCGAATGTAGCAGCATCTCATACTTTATAAAAAAAACGGTTTTTTACAAAGATCGAGTAGATGACAGAACCACACTTATGTGCAGTGCACAAATAAGGCATTGAATGCAACGTTATCGCTCGCGGACAACCATTTATATCCGTCGAATTTAAATTTCAATCTTATGTAGCGCCCACGACCGCTCGCATTATTATCTGCACATCATAACTCTGTTGTATTGCCGACAAAGGTAATTAATTACTCAAAGAGAACTAGAAAGTTTTGATAACACATATTACACAATTTCAAGTCATTGCGGGCGCCATTAATGCCGACACAATTCGTATTGAAAGTTTATTACTTTATCAAGATTAATTAATTTATAACTTAACATGACTGTTGTTATCCCCGAAGTGATAGGCAGAAGAATGTGAGGCGCCATTATCGCTGACACAATTCATATTGAAAGATTATTATTTTATAAAGAGTAATTAACTTATAACGTAACATCACGCCTGTTATCCCCGCAGAGATAGGCAGAGGAGTGTAGTACACTCCTACGTTGTACTAGCTACGTTTTACTAGCTACGTTTATGTGCCACTGTGGAATACATGGTAAGTCTATTGCTATGCACTAGACACAAATCCAGACTTAAAGCCCATATTAGAAAATCTACGTTAGAAAATCCAATAATGCTCGATCCGGGATTTGAACCCAGGACATCCAGATCGACAGTCGCGCTTGCAACCACTACTATCAATGAGGCAGTAATTAATTTATAAGGTAGCAATAAAAGAAAAGATAAACGTACAACTGATTATAACTTGTTAGTTTACGACAAGTTTGCAGCGTGGGAAGGTTCTGATTAGCACAGAGGGTTCCATTCGTCGGTAGATACATGGCGCTCTGTTATTTTAATTATTTTTATCAATTTATTAATCATTAACGTAATAACTTTCAACTGACTTTCTCATAGTTCATGCGCTCGGGAACCAGCACTAAGATGTTACATTATCAGCTATCACAGATCACAGCCCCATCAAATACTCATAAAGCGCTGGTCAATCTTCGCGCGAACGGTGAAGTATTGTGCGGAACTCACGACTGAGAATGATTACGACTCATTATGAGTGTTATCATCAACTCGTGCTGTAGTGAATGTATTTTGATGGGTTTGTAATCGGACGAAGTCTTGTCTGAACTAAGTATTTATTAGTGCTACTTATCTTAAAGCTTAGGTAAGTTAATATTGTGTATAGACTTCATACGCATACATCAGTAGGTATTTTGTTTTCTGTAAAAATACATTGGTTTTTTTTGTTCCATTCTAGGTCACTTTCCAAAAATGAGAAGGCTTAAGATCATAGTCTGCCACGTTGACCAAGTGCAAATTGGCACACATCAATTGCCTTACACAACTTATATACAGCACTACAGAGTGTAGAATTATTCAATAACAATACTTAGTAAAAAGCTTAGGATTCGAACCTTAGTTACGTAGAATAAGAGAATAGAAACGCGGAACTTTTTCTTATAATATGTACTAATTAATCTAATTATAACAAATGCTCTAGAATCTTGGTACGCATCAAACATAGTGTACACAAGAGTTAGGAGCAGATGAATGATAAGAATACGATGTCTTGTCTTTCTGATGTCGTCACGCAAAGCGTGCTAGACACGTGTGCACACTTGTGTACGTCACGAAGTCTTGAAGATATTTCAATGCTATTATTTTGATAAATAAAACAATGTTGTGGTCTCCTATCACAGTTTAGTACGTAACTTATTAATTTACGACATTAACATAAACCTGCAGAAGATTTTGTGTGTGATAATTCGACATGTGTACTGGGAATTTTTTACTTTCATAATTTATAGATTTGTAATAAATTTGGTCTGCAGGCGTTCCGGGTTAGGAGCACCTGTTTGAATACAACAGTTAGGTTAATACTTTTACTCTTTATTTGAAAAATTCCTCGACAAGAGGAAGATATCCTAAGAAAGTGTAATTTCATTTCATCTTACTGTGTGCAATAATAGGTTTTCTATCGTTCCCCGCGCTGCACATCTTAATAGTATCTGATCTCCAGTACGTTCTGTCTCACCAATGCAGACTACTTACATAACAGAGCATGAGGCGCTCTGACAAACACGCTATTCGATGTCCACTGTTGCCCACCATTTGTTTCAGCGTTGCGTGACTACAAAATTAATCAATCTTTGTCTTGTGTCGTACTGAATTAGATACAGAAAGAACAATTTAATTAATTTACTTACGTACCATAAGAACAATTTTATTACCGTTAAAGAATTTCATACTAGTTACAAAAAAATTTTTTTTGTAAAGTATTTATCTCAATAACTTTTTTATTAGACGTAAGTCAAGAGAAAATGAATAATTTAATTTAATTATTTGCTTTCTCTGTGAATTTTAATGGTAAATATTTAAGCATTTGTATTCGTTTTCTTCAAAAATAGGCAGGTTAATTCCTTCATGAAATTATAAATATCGTATTTTGAATTCCCAATATTTACAAAAAAAAAAACGTGAGTTGTCGTATGCTCTCTGTATGATACTTACACTGCTGTGTTTACAACATTTCACAGTATACAACAATCTATTAGACTTGCCCGAGACGATGAATTGCTTTCCGCATGATGAACTCGCTGCTTCGTTTCTACTGAAGGTCAGCAGATAGCGGCGTCGGGGAGCGCCTCGCTCCACCGAGCTCTCTGTACCTAGGGTTCTTTGTATATATTAATCTCACCATTATTACTTTTTTCGGGGACTTCTGTAAATATGGTACATATAATTTTATACTTGTAGCTTATAAGAATGGATTGAATAAATCAAAATCTACAGGTGAGCTCAGCTCGAGTTTACATCGAGTTTGTCTGGCACAACAATCTTTCTATGCTTTTCTACGCTTCTGAAAATGCTAAAACAGTAACCAGTCTACATAGCCTTCGTACCGAGATCGAACGCGGCAAACTCTGAACACTTAATCATCACGCGACCTTTAGACACCGTTACATTGAACTGAATATAAACTGACTGAAACATATAGCACTTAATTTGGAGAAACTGCAAAGATTTCTTTATAATTTCATCTTAAGCGTAATAAAATTCGCTAGGCCCGGCAGCTCCAAAACTGTCTCGATTTCGTTGGTATCGTTTCGTTCAGAGGACAATCGTGTTTAATATTGGCATGTTGGTTAATAACGATTGAGTATGTATCCTTGCACTATCTTATGTAAAAGTATTATGTAATGAGTTTTAGCATAAACTTTTAAGTTAATTGTACCTGAAGTATCGCAGCCGAGAGGAAAAGATTGACAAACGTGTTTTATATCTCAATGTATGCATTTTACTGGTCGGAATATTAAGTCACGGTAAATAGGAAATTTATCAATAATTTAATTGCATCGTTAGCCGAGTGGTTGCAAGAGCAACTCCTGATCGAGAGGTCCTGGGTTCGAATCTCAAGCCAGGTAATGCTAAATTTTTCTAACTTGGAATTTTGTGGTCTTAATTTTTTATACGGATTCGAAGTCTTTATTTATGTAGGGTGTATAGAAATAATCTCACCCCCATAGTGAGACGTGTACATAACTAATGAAACGTGGAAACATTCTACACCCTCCCTACCTCTTTGGGGATTACAGGCGCGATGGTACGTTTTTAACAATACCTAATCCTCATTATTAAAAGGAATGACGAGTTTTATTTGATGCACACAATCGGTAAGCAGTGTAATATGATACATTGGTGCTGGAAACGCGAAGTTTAACTGATCCAATAATGTTTGTTAATGGCAGAAACTGCTTACCAGGTGAAATATTATCGGTTCATTATTTCCATTGGACTGCATTGTAGTAGTTATTTGGTTATAGAGAGCATTTAAGCGTTAAAATTATTATTACTACTAATACATTTTTATTTGTTGAATGTGAATATAGTTATAACTTTTAAAACGTTATAGTATGTCTAATAGTATTCAAGTACAGCTTGTATGTGTTAGTATATTATTATATGTCCCCAGTACCTATTGTATATATACGGTAATTGATGAAATGGTCCTGGTTGAAAATGACTACCTCGTTGGTGGTTTTGGTTGCAAGCACGACTGCCGATCAAGATGTCCTGGGTTCGATTCTCGGATCGGGCACTATAAATTTTTCTAATTTAGATTTTCTAATAGTGGCTCGGAGTCTGGATTGGTGCCCGATGCATGGCAACAAGCTTACCACCTATTCCATAGTGGGACGTAAACGTAACTGGTGAAACGTGGGAGCGTACTACACCCCTTTGACTACCTCTCCGGGGATAATAGGCGTGATGTTACGTTATGAAATGGTCCTTGCACAGAACATTATTATGTAATAGGAATGTGTAATAGGAATCTTCATAAATAATGCGAAGTACCTACCTAAGTCTAATACTAAGATCTAATATAACGAATTAATATTACTTTTGTTATTGTTCTACACATTTAAAAAACAATCGGTTACAATATGTTTCTTTTATGATGAGCTCACTTTCTTAGGTTTTGTCACAAAATTTAATCTATCCCAATTGGTGGGTTAATCTAAAAAAATTTAGTCTCAACTTTCTCTTGAACAATGAGAGTTGTATAGAAAGGGGCAGATAGATATACAGTTTTAATGCTTTCTGTACGCACGGCGGCCGCCGCATCGCATGAACGAAATGATTTATTTGCTACAAGCGAAAGAATGTTAATGTTTCCCAGCCATGGCGGCGGCGAGGACGTGCGACTCACAAAAGTAAATGTGTCACATGAAAATCCAATTATATCGCTAAGTGGAGAAAACTAGTCACTTAAATATAAATAAATACATTTTATCCGTGAAGTTGGACTTTATAAGTTAGTGTTTTAGGCTTTATTTCAAACCTAACAAGTTTTGTTCAAGTGTAGATACTTAATAGAGAGTAAATAAAACTTAAAATTAATTTAATTATCAATTTGTGATGAGTTTATGTAGATGTTTTATCTAAGTTTTTTTTTAACAAAGTTTAAACAGCTGACTGCGGATGTATATCTAATAAAATAAAAATCTCAAGTCACAGTCGATATATTGCGAAGCGGCTTGACAGATTTTTATTAGATTTGTTGTGTATATTTGGTGGGTCTGAGAAATGGTCGTAAGCTATTTTTTATAACCTTAGGTAGTAAGGGTCCACTTTCTAGAAAAATATTTTTTATGGATAATTTTTTTGCGATTGTTTAAACTTGACATCAAGAATAACTCAAATTTTTACCTTCCTACTCCCTTCTATGTTTTTATCGAGATAATAATATTTGTGTATGAACAGTATCTAAATAATTTAACTATCGTTCGTTTTTCAAACATTCAAACACACAATTACAAAAGATTCTTTTATTTTTTTCATTTTATGACCAAAACATTCACTAGAAATAATTTCTATGGCAGAACAACGTTAGCATGTCAGCTAAATTATATAATGTAATCAACAATAAAACAACAAGCAAAAAGAAAGATTCAGTTTAGATGTTTTTTTAGGTCCCGTTATTATAGAAATATGAGATGCGATTCCGTGCAATGAATCGAAAACGATTTCGACACAAAACTGTTATAACAATTATGAGAGCGATTTACCGCAGATTTAGTTCTGTTAGTTGCTCTTGATTGAAGATTAATTGCATTCAATATCGCATGTTTTTATTCACACACCTCAATTAATTTAGTGCCGGTAATTTAACTGGTTATGCTTGTATATTTATATCTGCCTTCTTATTTATTCATTATTCACATAGTAAAAGTATCAGATGCTACTACTCTACTATCTCTTTATTTAGTTAGGTATTCTTTATTGTTATTTATAAAAGGCTGACTAAATGCCAAGTGCAGGTAGACTTGCAATGTGTCAGCAACTCGCACAGTTCTTAAGGCTACCAATGTATCTGGGGCACATCTCAACAAGAATGTTTGTTATATTTAACAAGTAACCCATTTTTGTGGACTGTAGTGAGTTATTAACATGCTGACGCTCGATGACCCACTTACTAATTTGTTGCAAATAGTCAAATCTTTTACGAAGTCACTTAGACTAGGCTATCGGTAGAGTTGACCAAGCCTTTAATAAATGAGTGCACACACGACGAAGAAAATCTTGGAACTGTAACGCGATACTTATTTGATTATCGAATATCGTTTGGGAGATTGATAAGTGTCTAAATGTTATATTATACAGTTTATTATACATATAATATTATATTGTTTATTATACAGACATTTGACAAGTATCATTGTAAAATTAATAAAGAAAGATACACGATATCAGAATGAAAATTCTAGATAGTAATAAATAACTGCTCGGAATAATAAACACGACACGTGACCTCAGTGGGCGTGTTGTATCGTGAAACCTCATAACAATAATAATGCCCGCAAGTTTTACTAGATGGCGTTAGATGTAATGGTGTATTATTCTGGTAGGTACAAAATAAAATTAATTTAATACCAAAAGCAGGTAATCAATGTACTGGTTATTGCAAAGAAATATTTTACCGCAGTTTGGTTACTTTCTAATTACAGATGAAAGCAGTCCAATGACCTCCATTATTCATAGAGATTATTTATCTTAGCGTTACAAAAAGACGACGGTTACTACCAATAATTATTGACCATGTAGCCAGGATAGATCTCCCAAATTGCAAAATCTACTGTCTTTTATGAATAATTAATACCAAGACTCTTAAGGAGTAGGTGGAAGGCACCAAATGCCGAATATCTCTATCCTCATACTTACCTGACGTGCTTATTCGAGGCTTATCAGTCTTTTTCTTCTTACAAGCATGTCAGTTAGGGAGACTTCAGATTATTGTATTAATTACAGAAGTATTCTAAGCAATAAGTATTACAAAGTTTTTTTCAGTTCATTCATATTACTATAAAGCTAGACATTGGTAACTTTCTTAATACCTGCACATTGCTTTCAGAGCCTTCTGCATGTCCATCAACTAGTATAATTATTGTTAGTGATAAACATTATAACGTTTATTTAGTTCGCTTAACGTTGACTGCATGGTAGATAACGAAAACCATACTAACCCGCGCACCCATGTGCGTTTGAAAGCGAAAACAATAGCGCACGTCGTTTAGACATTATTAAATCATGTCAGTCCCCTATAAAGAAAGGTTTATTACTTTGACAGCTGTTTATTGCTTACCATATGCATATTATGTCTTCTAGCTAGGTATGTACGATGTGGCCATTACGATACACGCCATATATGTATTATGTGTACATGTGTGTATATACATTTGAGCATAGCTTGTGTGATAAAATGTCATCTTTATTCGATGATTCCTGGAATAGAGCGGAATAATTCAATTGATTAATCTAATATCCACGAGAATGTAAGTAGTTTGCCATAGATATTAATCCTCGACTTTAGCGCACGAAAATAACACATCTCTCTGCATTCTAACTCTCATTTAACTAAATGGGGTACGAATAGTGATGCTATCGAAATAATACTCCAAACTGCAATGATTACGAGTGAGCGAAAGTTTAGTAACAGTGGTTGTTAGCTGAAGGCCGCTATTATGCGAAACAACGCAGCGCGTCCGGGACCGTGTGCGAGCGGCCTTATCACGGTCGCACACATAATTGTATCCTTCCTTAGACGATCACGAACATCGCCCATTATAAATAATTCAATATATAACTGAAATCAACTTTCAAATGTAACGTTTTCGGGGTGTGATTTCCACTTGTCTTAAGTAGATAATGACTGCCGTAAATAATATTACCCATTTAACAACCACATAAGCCCTTAACTATTTCTAAAGTATATGTATACAAATGTTCTTTAGTGTAGTTCATGTTATAACAGTTGTGATATTTTTGTAAGAAAATATGTAATATAAAAAGAATATTCCACATCGTAAATATAGTTTTCTGCGATATGTTCAGTAAGGACAACAAAGATGTAAAAACTTGACTTCATTTGACACATAACACATTATACGTAAGTTAATTTAATGTTAGCACTAGCAGTAGGAACAGTAGAATTGATTCCGTGCTGATGGCTTGGTGTCGCTGTGGCTACGCTCTTCACGGCTGCGACTTGGGGTATCGTGCCGACTGGTATTATAAGTCTACATGTACAAGGATTGAGACAAGCTACAATGGAGAGACGTTATTTTCTGTGTAGGATTTCACTAGTCTCGTATTTCCGTCAGAGTACTCTTTGACCGTTTATACTGGTCGATAAACATTTTGTGCGAGTCTCAAATTAAACGATTTGGATTAAGTCGTGAGAAAACTGTCTCGACTCGTCCACAGAGCGCGAGTGGTCGCGTGACCGTAGTTTTTGTCTGCGCTCCGCTTTTTGGCGCGTCCTACTACGAATGGGTATACGCTCAACAATGGAACCCAGCACTCGTGTTAAAACCAATTGATAAACGTTATGATCTCATCGATGATAGAACCGATGACAGAAATCAGTAGTTGCAGTGATAGCCTATTTGCTTAGATTTCAACTTATTATTTGCTCAGGGGTCCTGGGTTCAAATCTTGGCGTACGTTTCTTAACAAAAAAACATGTGTTTAAAGATTAAATATTACTTGCCGTGATGGTGATACGAAAAACATCGTGTGAAAACCTAGAAACCTTAAAGATACATACGTAAACGTAACATCACGCCTGTAATCGCCGAAGAGATAGGTAAGTTGACACTTTTACAGTTTTTCACTTGTGTGATAAATCGCGGCAATCCCTCTATACGACAAGTTCTTATGTTACATTATGTTTTTATATCACACATAATAGGATAATTTGGGAGCAATATTTTGGAAAGTGACGAGCTGTTACTAAAGGTAATGTGTAGTTATGTAACACACGTTACAAATTGTAACAGAAAAAAAACATAGCAGCCTATAGTTCTGCGCATAACGAGGCGTTCGTCGTCACATTTACTACGTTTAAAGTGGAATTGCTTTGAATAATTTTGTATAAATGTGAACGTCTAAAGCGACTGTCGCTTCGAAACGCTGTGTGGGGTGTTGGTAAAGTTCATAGTAAAAGTTGTAATGTTGTATGTACACGGTTGGCGGAAAGATGTGAAAGTTCAAGTTAACTGTGCACGGAATCCGTTTTGATTAGAGGTAATCTCTGACGTCGCGCGCGCCCATAAAATTGTAGAACGAATTGTATGCGCCATGCGTGCGGGAGAGACTTGCACTGTCGCTCAGGTTTAAAGCTGTAAGCCTAAACATATTTTCATATTTACGACAATAATAGTTTTAAACAATAGTTACGTTGTTTAATTATTCAATCAGACAATGCCCAACATAATTCTACAAGTTGATTGCGGCGGCGTTAATCCTACTGCACCTTACGATTTAGTTCCCAGTTTACATAAGACAATAAAGCAGCAGTTTTTGTAACGTCATCAATAAGTTAATACTATACACGTCGGTTTGTTCAACGTAATCTAGGGCTATTGGAGGTGTATTACTAAATATAATTTGAAAGGTTATGACACAAGTAGTGCCTGTTTATATGAGTACGAAGGGGTATAGACAAGCAATGCCAGAGTTACGTCACAATTCGTAACGCAGTTCCAGATTGGTGGCCGGCTGTCGTTCGCTCGTTCACATCGCGCCGAACTCGGAATACAGAATGTGAACAGTATGCGCTGTGCCACGCATTTACATCACAATACATCACACCAGAACCAGCTACGGTATGGGCCTTTACGCGCTGTTGACGAATTCTATTATCGCTTCTTAGGTCTTTTTGGCTTACCTTTTCGGACTCCGCGTGTTCTCTTGTATGACATACAGGTAAAAGAAAATGTTTAAAGTGTGAAGTATGTTTGTTAAATAAATAATGTCAACAATATCTGTATTAAAACTATGTGCGTCACTGGACCAGGAAATGACTAGCGATACCCTTGTTATAAGTATGGCTACGACATCGTTCATGGCGTCTTGCGTGGCGAGTGCAACCTAACTACCACTAGACCAACGAGGACGTCTATTTAACTTGTTATATCTAATATACATATTTCTATGAACTGGAGTGCCGATTTAAAATCTGTTTAATCCAAACTTTCGGCAGTTATGTATTGAAACAATATGAGGTGTTGGATCGCGAACAAGGCTAGCCATGCACCGAGTGCAGCGACAGAATACGAGAGAGTTGCACAAAGCGTTCGCGTCCAGACCGCATTGTTGCAGCGCAGTTATCAGCGCAAGTTTCGAAACCCGTCGAATTCCTCGGCGGCATGCGCTGCTCCAGCTCAACGACAAATGCTTACTTAAACATGCCTGTTATAATATATTAAACAAATCCATTTAAAATGCCTGCCCCAAATTGTATTGTTCTCGAAAAAAATACTTAAATCGCATTCGATAAATTCATTCATATTGAAGATACTTTCCTATCAACTTACCTAACACAAGATCTAAACTTTGATGATCTATTGACACTATGAATATAGCACGAAAAACTTTACTATTTGTACTGGATAACTCGTAAACTATAATGTTTTAACTATATATATGTACCCAGTGGATAATATTCACAGCCAAATATGTAGAATAGACATGCGAGCGACCGAAGAGAAACGTACAAAACGCCATTCGCACAAATCCGCTAATTGACTTATAGCGATCACGGCGTATTGACCCGACGCAGCTCGTTACCGTTTACCTAATTGTTATGAACTTTTGTATTTTAACCATTTATAAGACGACACTCTCCCAAAAAAACTAAAAAGATAACATAAAAAGCCTTGTAACCCCTTTTCTATAGTCCATAAACTACAAAATAATACTAGATGAATCTTATTTTTAAACAAAGCAAGCCATAAATTTTATTAAGGTCACCGGACGACAACTCAATATTTAAGACTAGGGCACATTAGTGGTGGCTGTTCGCGCCTAAGAAAGCATTCATCACCGAGGTGACATACTTTTGAGAGACAAATTTTGCAATAACGATATTTGTGGAACCGAATAAATTTATATACATCATCAAGAAGCTTATTACTCAATAATTAACATTGGCTAATAAATCGGTAGCGAGAGATATTCAAATAACCATCGTAGTCCCATCGTTGGAGAATGGACAAAGATTTCCAATAGCGTAGCAGATTACAACTGTTCTAACAGTTTCAACTATGTACCTACTGTTCATAAAATGTTTTATTGACATAGGTGGGACCTCATTATCTCGGGCCTCCCATTTTCCTCTATTGGGCTATAGAAATGGTTTAATCAATTCATATATTAGAGAAGAAATTAGTTAAAAGTTTTAAGCGTATTGTTGTTACTGTTTCACAAAACACTCAGGATTCGCCTGCGTAAGCTGTTTGTGGACACCGCGGGAAATATACAGGTTGTAATGTTAATGTCCACTGAATTTATTTTAAGACGTAACGTAACATCACGCCTGTAATCCCCGAAGAGGTAGGCAGAGGAGTGTAGAACACTCCCACGTTTTAAGACGTCCCATATTTTTATTAATTTATTAATGATTGATGTCTTGCTTGCTGTGCAACTGCAGAGCATTACGTAGGTTGGATATTTAATTGAAACAATAAGCACCAATAAGACATGTCAATCCGTTACATATACCTACATATTTATATTCGACGTGCACAGTTTCGAATTTCCAATTCACTGACAGTTCAGTGATTACAAATGATTTATATCTTTTCACTTTTTGATTTTAAATAGTACAACGCGTAATTGGTCATTTGTAAAAAAAACTCGATATCAGCAAAGGTTTAATTTTATCGGTAATCATGTAAATCGCGATTGCTATCAGATGATAGTAATCTGCGGATCGGTGGCTTTTGATCAGAAATTACTCAAACTATAAATTATGACGACACATCAATTACTTCTATGCTCTAATATTAATCTTGATATCAAAGAGGAAATATTAAATTATAAGTAACGCCGATGCCCCTGACACTCGGGTTTTCAGGGTTTCATATAACACTTAAGTAATTTTAATAATGTGAAGTGTTGCAATCGTTAAAATTATCAATATTATATAATCATGTCCGGTCCCTCATGGGGCAGGCAGAGAGCATTGTTAATATTGTTAGTTACGAATATCCAGAACAACGCTAGCCGACTAATGTCATAATGCAAAAATTAAAAGGAGCAAGTAGAAATTCTTATTTAACAAGTTTTCATTAGATTTACCTGTTTGTTTCTACGTTTCTAGGTATCATTATTTTGATCAAATTAACGGAATCTTCCGATGTAATTTTCACCGACTTCAAGACCTCTGAATACTATGAAAAGCTGGTCGTATATATTCAACAATTTTTTCAAAAATCTTACCTTTGAAATATTTATAGAAAAAGATAACAGATATAATGCAAAACATATAGCCAAGATACTTCTCTGCGTGTTTTTTAGGTATGCTTGAATATCTGGTTCTTGCAGAATCCCGTCCATCCAACCGAGACCATAAATGTGGACGAAGGCCAATTTCGTCAAAAAAAGCTTGTAAGGCAAATACTCGGATAATAGCTTCGCTAAACGGAAAAGTGAAATGTAACTGGCTACGAAATTTTTCGAATTACCTTATCGTCTTACATAACGGTTTCCAATTACTTAAAAAAAATATGTTACGTACATACTCGTATAGTGTGGCGAACTTTTATCTAAAATTTGTGATCACTATCGATGTGTCGTCGCCCTTTTGTTTCGAAATTGGCAAACATACTTGCGTGTGTCTAGACAAAGAACAAAACGAATTCTAGTGTTACGCCTCTGACAAAATGTAAGCCGCTTGAGCTGGCTTCGGTAATTAAGGACTTGATCGTATTTACGAAGGTTTAGTTGCTAAGTATGTAGGTTATTATTGCTATTTGTTTATCATAAAAACGTCTTCCGCAGTGTAGACACACACGAAGACAGGTACAGCTGGATAAACATCACGACTTTTATAACGTTTGGTATCCGTTGGGAACAGAATCCGAAGTAAATAAACGGAGTGATAATGAATAGATAAAACAAGGTATTATTCCGTACGAGTTTTGTTTAATCCTATTTTTATGGAACTTTCTAACCGAGTGAAAAGAATAAACTAATGACAGTATTATAACGAGACGTAGACGAAGATGATATAAGATCAGGGAACTAAAAGTACTAAACTTAATTTTCCAAATTCCAGAGAATACTACGGACCTTTATTTGCATTATAAGGTCATTTGTGTGATACGGCAAAAAAATTGGGTCGCAAAAGGGCTCGGCAAAGGGCGCACCGCTCCCACTCGCCTCGGCCCATTTCGTTACCGTCGACCCCACTGCGCCACCAGCACGCCGTCGCATGTATATTATTAAAGATTACTACGGTATTTGACTTAAAAAATACTGCACTTGTTAAGCAAATAATTCAAATGAATCTGATAAGTCTTTCTATTAAAGTACCGTTTTGCACAGAGAACGCAGGATCTCAGTACAGTCCTCAGAAGTGGTAAGAACATTTGGTCACTTGCAGCCCATAAATACATATTCATTGTGATTTAATTAATTTCAATTACATTTGCAACTGTCACTCTTTTTAAACTCTTATTTGCCTTTATTAGATATGATGCGGTTTGACTTATTTATATAATTTCGGTATGGCCCGACTAGGTTCTGACCTATACGAGGCCCTGGCGGCCCTTGTCATATAAGTCCGAAACTACACAAGTCATCCCGAACAAACATACGTGACCCAAGCCGCATCAGACATGATAATGTGTATAAACACTTTCCAAGTTTTAACTCTTATTTGCCGTTTACGTTATAACAAAAAATATTTCCATAAGGTTTAATTTTCTGACGTCATGCCGATTACGCTAAATGTGCTTCATTATATATATTTATAGGAAATTGTTATGCAGAAAATGATGTAATCTTACTATCAAAATACTCAGAAAAAATATTCGAAAAAATATTACTTCTTAAATTAAGGATAATATGTTTTTCACGCATTCAGCACGTTTTAATTTTTTTTATTACAATTATTTGCAAAATACTTTCAACAGAAAGTTACAAACAGCAGACTCGTTCGTGTGATATAAAAAAATAGCGTAAGACGACTGAAAATTTTAAATTCTGAGAATAATATGATGAGGTACTTAAAGGAAATAATAAAAACAAATAATATTGAATTGTAATTAAATAAAAATCCATTACTGCTGCAAACTGGTCGTACGTCGCGCGTCAATCTACTGCGCGCGCAATGTATACGCCCTACGACGATACTCATGTACATCATATCTGATAAGCCCCATGACTCAAGATAATTTTATACACAATAAAATTTTATATCTGGAGCGAGCGGTCAAACAACTCAGCTATAAAAGATAGGTACCGACGAGTGTGCGTGACAATTGATATTAAACTGTAACTGCGTCCAATAAGCTAAACCTGTTTGGGGAATTTCACACGTACAATATGTATGTACGTACAACAAATAAGTAAAAATACTGCTTACGAGTATTTGTACAAATAACAATACACCAAAAACCAATACGACTGTGATTTCAACAATAACTTCGTTTTCCTTTTGTTGTGTTCAAAAGTAGTCGTATAAATTTAATTAAGAAGTCTCCGAAATCCACGCGTTTGTATGAAGAGAATGATAAACGTAAAACAACGACGTAATTCTATGAGATATTTGACATTCAGTGCTCTCTGTTTATCCCCCGAGGGACCCGGGGTGACGATGTAATAATAATAGCACTTATAACAAGTTCTCCACCAGGTAAGTAATTCGCAGTGGGCATCAATCATTAACTACGATACATTATCAGGCTTAGTGTTCACTCGGCCCAGACAATCTGTTTGCCAAGGAATCGCGACAAGCACACAAGCGTAATATTTAGTTTAGAGCACGCGTTAAGGTGGCTGTTATCGCACACGCAGTTATTCAACTAACCAACTGTTATCGCTCGTGCCTCTCCCGAGATACCGAAGGTCGTGCTTTACTGCACAACGTTTAAGTGTCATGGTCTTGAGTATATATTTCTTTCAGCAAAGACAAAATAGTGTTTGAAACTGTACACACTTGTCTATTCAATGGGTGCGGCAGTTTCAGCGCGTCATAGTAAGGGTGAGCGTTAAGGGTGAATTAAGAGCATTCATATTTAACCCTTCTCAGTCTTGATAAAATCCCTGTTCAACAATGGAAGCCACGGAATGGTGATGTTGATCAGGATAATAAAAAATGTGCATGGAGTGTTCTATTAATACAGTAACAGTAACATCACGCATGAATTCCCAGTAGAGGTAGGCAAAGGAGTGCAGTAGGTACACCCCACGATTTACCTGATGTGATGTCTCCCCATGGAACAGGCGATGAGACACATAATACAGTAACATTTGTAATAAAACACATATTTACGCCTAAAATCAATAACATTACAGTTGTTTTGTTATTATACATTTGTGGTTTTCATATTCTTAATATTTTGTTATACTCGTCCTAGTTTTTCATTAGGGATAAAAAAATATTAAAAGGCACCATTACAAGTAACGGCTATTTATCGAATTATTTTATGGATTCTAACGTCCATTATGATTGAGCAAAGGTTTCAAGTGTTTCTCAGGAGTAACTTAATAAAGTCTAAATAATGATTTGGCGTATCTGGTTTATGTCTATAGGTCTATACGTTTTAGTTTAAATATTATGGCTGGTGCGCGTGTTCCTTCTGCCGCAGACAGCGGCCCCGGCGCGATCAGCTGACGGCCGCCACTCGGGCCTTATCTACTTATCACATTATCACATACTTACATAGATTAACGCCACACTCGCTTATTGCTGCGCTCGTGCTTCTCTGTGCAGCCGCTAGTTCACTGCATTCCGATACAATTTTATCAGAAAGCCAACTATTTTCAACAGTGAAATTTTATATTAACGTATTATAATTAATATTTTTTGCGTCATAAATGAAACAAAATATCCCGTCAGATATTTTCTGAAGTACATTTACTACAGCAGTCAATGACGCAGTCAAAGTGCGAGTTGGATAATTCCACTGGACTGAACTGAATCATTTTTATAATTAATACACTCCATTGCGAGTTGCCAAAAATCTTAAAAGTTCGAAAACAGATAGGTTGTCCGTACCAAAGAATACAAATTAATGCATTCAATGTAACGTGTTTAATCAATTTTATAATGAACGTATTATGCTACAGTCGCTTCTGATTGTATCCTTCGAATAATTCTCTCTGTGTGTCACACTTACTGCCGATCCACAGTACCGCTCAACAATGAACAAATACATCAATTAAAAAACTAGATAA
The DNA here is from genome assembly GCA_018245575.1 of Jemadia suekentonmiller. Classification (NCBI taxonomy): domain Eukaryota; kingdom Metazoa; phylum Arthropoda; class Insecta; order Lepidoptera; family Hesperiidae; genus Jemadia; species Jemadia suekentonmiller. The sequence goes on along the minus strand of DWDU01000388.1, from coordinate 887 downwards.
ACGTTCTTGTTATAAAGAAATGATACAACATGCAACCACATCCTTAAACAAATACAAAATTATTATGAGAAACATTACCTTACAAATAATATTCAACCTAATCTTAAAACAAGCTCGCATGTGAATACCCTTCTATATATTTATGTATATTAATTCTCAGAAAACAACTTCATGCTTCGTCTGATTTACGATTGGGAAGTCCTCGCTGGAGGCGCAAAAGCCCGAGATCGTGTCAATATTTTCCATTCAATGACACCACTGCCTCCCACCGTTTGTATAACCACTTGATAGTATATTCACACTAGATTGATGTTTTTATCTTTTTACAGAGGATGTGCATGTTATTTTAATATAACTCCTTTTTCTTTTCTAGACCTGAAGTTCTATATCCAATAGGCGACAGACACGATATTACAGTAAAACAGTCAACACAAATTTTAGGATTTCATGCATTAAGAATCGCTTTTTAGAAAGAACTCTAAGGTGTTAGATGAATCGGAGCTGCTTCTGCGCCTTCGCCCTGGATATAGATATCCGTCACCCATTACATCTAGTTTCCTTGTGAGTACCGGGTGTGTGTGCCGTCTCGCTGGATTACTGGTCGGTTGCGAGAAATGAAATGGACATCACATTGGCCAAGGAGGCGGCCGTCTCCTTTCTCGGACGGCGGTTTACTCTCGAAGGAATGCGTCGCGCGGCAGCGAGCGGTTTCGAAAACGAACGGTTTTGGCATAACTCGTCGTCGGATTGTTTCCACGCACGAGCTTATTACGATTATACTTACTATAAACTGTTTAGTTTTAATCAATAATTAGATAAATATATAAGCTGACAGGCTGGAAGGAGTTTTCAATAGTCCAGCCATTTACATTAGTTTAATCGTTGTT
>DWDU01000387.1:0-19631 GCA_018245575.1 Jemadia suekentonmiller | reverse complement strand
TATATCCTCTCAACGATCTCGGAAACGGCTCCAACGATTTTCTGGAAATTTTGTATTTCGGATCGATAAATCGATGTAGCTAGGTTTTATTTTCAGAAAATGTCGTTTTAAACGTGTTTTCATTGAATAAAAACCTCCTACAACATTATTAGAATACGAAGCTAAATTTCGCCACTATTTACGAAGTTAGAATAGGTCGGTCGGAAAATTGGGCGCTTTAAAACGCAGGAGGTTTCCTGCGCTTTCAAATCTCGGTCAGATTGTTTCTTTTATTTTTCTCTTTTTATCGAGTTCCTTCTTTTTGTGACAAAAACTGTTCTTGGGAGTATTCTATTGGCGAGCAGTAAATACTTTTTTTTTTTCTATTATGAAGTAACTGTTTTACGAACACAGCTATACTAATGCCAGGAAAAATAAAGTAGATGGCGTTGTCATGCGACACTAAGCTTTGGTTTGAGTAAATATAATTCCAAAAAACATGATGTACTAAAAAAAACACCGAGGTAAGGTCGGTCGTCCAGGTACTTCACAAATTATGTATACACGTACATGCACACACATTTCTTTTATATTACGTTTGTTATTTAAGATTTTTTTTTTATTGTAAAATTTGATTTAATTTTTGTACCAATGGGCGGGCGTTGGTCATCCACAATCCACAACAAAAGATATGTTAGTGTGGCAGCAACGACAACACTTTGTGTACCTCTGTGCGCATATGTGTGAAAGTGTCTGTTAAATCTTATCTTGAATAATTCCAGGTAATATAATAGTAATGGAGAAAAGTACCTACACGGAATAATAAAATTATAATTGTACAACCCTATACAATTTATGGATCAATTTTGATATAAAATGTTGTCGTATCAAAATTATCATGTCTCCAAAAAAAATTTGAGTCATCAAATTGGATGAATGTTACCATTTATTTACGAGTTGTTGCCAGCGACTTTGTCCGCAAGCATTTCCCGTTTCTATTTCTCAAATAATTCTTTATGTAGGGCTGGCGCCGCATGACTGAACATGTTTAATCTAAGTTAAACCCTATTATTTGAATGCCTCGTTGGTCGTGTTGGTTGCAAGTGCGACTGCTGATCGGGAGGTCCTGTGTTCAATTCCCGGGTCGCGCACTTCTAAAATTTTCTAGTTTACATTTTCTAGCAGACGTAAACGTAACTGGTGAAACGTGGGAATGTTCAACATTCCTTTGCCTACCTCTTCGGAGATGACAGACGTGATGTTACGTTTAAACCCTATTATGCTTGATCATATATAGGTTTACAAACACCGGTCAGTTAGACATTTCACTGAGTATATATTTAGGATGTGATAAGATATGCGTGACTAGCAAGATATTAAGATGATCGTACAAAATAATGCTGACGAAGACATATTGCATAACACTCGAATATTATCCTGTTTGGGACCTGCCCTTAAGGATGTTTTTAATAAATATACTCCTTGGTCGTGTTGGTTGCAAGTGCGCCTGCCGATCGGGATGTCCTGGGTTCGATTCCCGGGTCGTGCACTACTAAAAATACTACTAGGTACTACTAATAACTAAAAACTAAAAATACTAATACTAGTAGTGGCTCGGAGTCTTGATTTGTGCCCGGTGTATAGCAATAGGCTAACCAGCTATTCTAACGTAAACGTAACCGGTAAAACGTGGGAGTGTTCTACATTCCTCTGCCCACCTTTTCGGGGATTACAAGATGTTACGTAAGTAATTTAAAAACAGTATAGTAATATTTCAAGTGACAAACCAGACAATTTCTATTTAAATTACAATAATTATAAGTTAATGTTCATTTTATCGTTTTAAAACCTGTATTTAGATTTTTGTCGTATATCCTACTCAATGCACAAGTATTTCACTTTGCTTATCATATTTACCAAGACGTGGTAGAACGCGACAAAAATTTATCTGTTCAGACAAGCAGAGAATCGCACATCTTTTTTTTTAAAGTCGTTACTGCAACCAACCAAGCAAACGCAATATTAGTAAAATAAACTTACCTATATTTAATCCGTAGCTAAATTGGCTGTAACGTTATTTTGAAATCTTTGACTTTAACCCAGTATACTTAAGATTAACCGAAATATCGTGATTACAAATGTGAATTTATTCATCGCATTTCAACACTGACTAAAAAAGCTAACATTATCAAATGAATAATAAAATTGATGCCTACTGCAATAATTACAATAGGAGTTTTACTTGACCTAATAATATATTTTAGTTAATTTTTGTTCAGACTAAATGATAGAAGCGCAACAGTGACCGGCTAAAGTTAAATTTATTTTACACTAATGTATTAGAATATTAACCTATATTGACTGGACGGCATGAACGCTTGAACAAAGCTACCGGGAACACTGTAATCTTCTCAACTTCATTCACTTACCCTGATAATAATATGTACTTACTGACATACCTATAAAACATGTCAATTTCTAAATAAAAATACATCTATCTTTTTATGTACCTACTTTGCAGACAACAACTAATATAATCGACGCCACGACCGAGAACTTGTCTTCCATAAGTCGATTACGCCAATATGTATTACTTCGGAACTCTACTGTGTGCATAAAAATATAAATATGATATGTGTATATAAAAAAATTCATTACCGTGCCAAAAAATATACTCAATAAAAAACTTGTAACGTGCTCAAAAAACTATTGTTTGCAAGGTGCAACCAATCGTTGCCGGATTTTTTCTATAACATATGGTTTACTGCACATTTAGCCGTAACATATCTACTAACTACATATACTTGCTGTAAATAGGTTTTGCCAGAACCCAAGCGCGTTGATCCGTGATTCATTGACCACACACACGCACACCCGCACAACACGGCCACGTGACGAGTTATTGCGCAATCTTTAATCTTCAGATTTACAGCTTTACTAGCCAATCAAACATGCAAAACATTGACATATTCCCGTTACATTAAGTTGAGCTATAATTATAGCACAATCATGAGGACCTCGTGATGTCATAGTTTATTACACAATTTGTGTAACTCGCGAATATAACACAATTTAAAACATTTGAAGAACGTATAAGATCACAATGACGTCAATAAAAATGCGATGTTAAGAATATTAGCCCAAGAAGTAATTAACATCAAATTACATTCTTAGTATTCCCCGTAATATTTTTTACATTATTTGCAGATCATACAATAAAAAACTCGCCAACACGGCAGACGGATATCACGAACAGATATGTATAGACATCTAAATGGCAACGTTATCTAACGTAGGCAAGTAGGCAAGTACATTTGTTTATATTAATATTAAGCTATATTTGTAAGATTTCATAGAAAATGGAGCAGTCGAACTTTGACGGGGGAAACTGTCAAACGTGTCAGTACAAGCTCGAAGCGCAGCAGAAATTATACGATTCTATTAAAATAGAAAGTTTTCTACGTCAGAGATTTGAATTATGACAAATACCAAAGGAAATTCGGAAGTATTGAACAATGTTTACACAATAAGTGATGTGCCAATTGGGAATATTAAAAAAACACATGAAGACAAAAGTAACGAAAGGTGAGTAAAATTAAATGTTATGAAATTAAAATATTAAAATAATTCTTATTAAATACAGACTTGCATTCGATTTTAAGTGTATTGGAATTAAGTGAAAAGTAAATTAAAGGAAAACTTACGATTTAATATTAAATAGGGTTAAGTAGAATTACATATATTGTTTTATGACAGTACTGTACTGTATAAATATAAACATGCGATGGCTAAGCCAAATTTATAGTGTTACTGCTTTAATTCCGTTAATATTGGTTTAGTTCAGAATACACGAATTTTTTTGCTGATTACGTCTGAATATAGGTACCGACTTTTCACAAGGCCATATTATTCGACCTTCTGTTGCGTCTGCGTTGTGTAGCCAGCTATCGCCCGCAACTCGATAGTGCAAAAACTAGCCAGTTTTACGTTTGTTAGTATCGATTCATTCAATTAAGAGTTAATGTAATGAGAAACAATTCACGTAGTAAAAGTAAGGATGCGCATATGTACGTGAAGTTACAGACAAATATGTATGTTCAAGTTTTGATGTACGGCTTTGATCTCGTTAGTATTTAATTATAAATATTTATAAAAGATTGTGTTGAGTAAATAAGCCAGTAAGCCACGCTGGAGACACTCTGTAGTGACAGAGACACAATGAGTTTTTTGTTTTATGTTATTAAGGAAATGATACTTAAATCGTTAAAATTAATTAAACACAATGAATAAAACAATGAATTATCTGAAAATATTCGTTTCTGGGCCCATGGCAGTTGATGTTTTTTGTGCAAAAAATATTTTGTTTTGACCCTAATAATAAGTTATATCCACATCAAACTTCTTTCAAGAAGAACAATGGGTGACGAGATAAATCGTAACAAACCATACCCACAACGCGGTTTCCCAAAACCTTATCGAATGTTCGTATGTCTGCACTTGGTCAATGTAGCCCACTATGGCCATAACCTTTCTCATTCTCAGAGGAGAACCGTCTCTTCTAGAGAACTCAACAACAAAAGAGTAGATAATGGTGACGATGATGACAATGATGACGACATACAATTAAGTCACTACTTAGAACGTAAATTATTCATTTGATGTGCAATTTTTTCCTGTTAGCTAGTAAAGTCTTAATAAAACTGAGAGAACATTTAAAGTAAATTAATTTTAATATCGCAATTGTTAATCATAATAACGTGGTAATGTTTTTTATTTTCAATAGCGAGATCAATTAATTAAAATCGCTAATACATAGATTAAATAATCGATAAATATATTAATTTCTAAATTATTTTGAAACGGTGTTGATATGTTAATATAATAAAATATATACAACCGGCAAAGCACGACAAGTTGAAGATCATGGAAAAACGCGCCAATTAATTATTGCAATCTAGAATTTCATCGTAATTAACCAGAACAGTTTAATTGAGACTGTAGCTAAACGACAATGAATGACTAAATTAAAAGCCATGACATTCTATTGTTACTGGCATCTTATAAAAAATGGCCATGACGAAAAAACGCAGATGTGGACAATAATTTTGTGCCGACCAATAAATTTATTACCAGTATTAATTTTTGTCCGGTACTATAATTGAATGAAATATGTAATATCTTCTTATTTAGTCTCTTGTTCGAGTGTATACCTACATTGTACTATCATCAAAGATGGAAAATGTAACAAAGGACTCTAATATTTAATCAAAGTGATAACACTTTACTGGAAGTAGAGCCGAACACAAATAAGATTTGAAAGGGAAACTTTACTTACCTATTACATGGTTTTATTGCATCATGCCCATTCAATAGCAAGAACCACATAAATCTGACTAAAATGTATTAATTAATGGAATTTCGTTAGATGGTAGAACTTAAACGATTAATTAAGTAATCAGGTTGGACAGAAAAAGGAAATAAACTACTTACGCATGGTACATGGCATTATTTAGACATAATCAACGTAAAGTGTGATTACAGCGACGTGCTCCTAAAAAACAACAGCGCGCGAGGAAACACAAGTAAATTTTTACAGCTGTTCCGTAGGTGAGACGGTTAAATTTACATAAGATATGGCCATTTGTTGTTGGGAGAAACCCAGGTTGCACTTACGGTTTGGTATTTTTCTTTATTTCCTGGCTTGTGGGTCTTTTGCGATGTTCCAGGTTCTGCGCATGCACGGAAAATGCTCGCTTGTTATATATTTACAGGGTATAAGAATAAGAAGGTTGTTTTAGTATAATATACAGCTTCTCTTCACTCGGACATGGGACTGGGCCTTTATAATAAGCTTCAAACTTTAGGTAGGATGCACTCGCCTAGCTAGCCTATCGCTTTTTATTTCTAATATAATTACTGTTATATTAATGTTACTGATACTATTTACAACATTATATTCAATTAAAACAGAACTTTGGTATTAAATACTATTAACTGAAGTAGAATTTTTATGCATGATGTTACCTACACTTTGCACGCGTTGTAAAGGTATCTAGTGCACCATATTAAATAACACTAGCTAAAAATCATCCAATGATAAATTGTAATCACTTATGTTGCCCTTAAAATTGTATACTGAGGTAAATTTGCTTTGAATAAAAACAGCAATGGAAGCGCCACATCGTAAATACGTCTACTTGGTTTTATATTACACGGTTACTTTGACCGATATTTTTCGGAGGTGAGGTATGACAATTTATCAAACCTTGAATGCAAAGACCGTTATGAAGGCATCGGCATCACATTCTTGCTTCAATATTCTTAGTATAAAATTCAATCCCTTTGCATGTTTTATGAAGCTTACGATTTTCCTGTATGTAAAATTTATTAAAATCTATGTAAAATGGAGGTGAAGAAAAGCATCATTTCTCTGTTAAAGGATGGACATCGGGCTTAGCTTTCATATTACATTAGTTGTAATATAATTTGAAAAAGTTGAGGCAGCAATTGCCCGTCAATCTTTGGTGGTGGGGGATTTTTGTGGCAAAGAAATACTGGGGTAGGTTTGAATTTTGATGTGGTATCGGAAATATGGTTTGGCTATTTATTTTTTAATTTTATTTTTTTTGTAGTTTAATTTAGGTACATCAATTCTTTTCTACTGGTATTGGACAAAAAAGGTTTCAGATTGATTCAAATTATTTCAAATACAGGTTTTAGTTCACGTTTTAGTTATGTGTGTTAAATGTAGATATTTATCACTAGGATTTACTGGAGAAACCAAGATAAGTGGCTTATCAGATGTCGCTTAGCTGTGGAGATAAATCCGTGCCAAAAAATAGGCCGTCAATTATTTACATACAGAGACATACATGCTAAGAAAATCGAACTATCTTACCTCGATCTTTACCGACTTACGTAACTTGAATTATATTGAATTCAATTATATTCTGTTATACTAATCACTACCATTGCGATATTTTAGCAATACAGATAAAAAAGAGGAAAAAGAGAAAAAAGATGATGAAGTACCCAGTGTACCATATTTCACATTGGTAAGTATTTGTTGTCGCGTACCTAAATTAACATTATTGTACTGAGATATAAATTGATTTAGCATAGACAACAAAACATCATTACGCCTGTTATCCTCGAACTAGGCAGAGAAGTGTAGTAGGTACACTCCAACGTTTCACCAGTTACGATTACGTCCCTCCATCTAATAGATGGTGAGCCTACTGCCATACACCGGGCATAAATCTAGACTCCGAGCCACTATCAATTTCGCCAATTTACTATTTTGTCAATTTAAAATATATAGAGAATAGGTACGTCATAAAAAATCTGTTATCATCCTCATATTTACCAACTACTTTAATATGTTTCACTACAATTTCATTTCTTGACTCGTACCTAGAATTTAAACTAAAATAAAGAATAAATATTTGTTATTTAATTTACGGTCTTGAAAAACGTACATGACGTAGAATTATTGAAACAAGTAACTATAGCACTATTAAGTTTTTGTTGTCCATAAACAAAAAAAAGTTATCAGGTTATTCAGTTGACTTGCGAGAAGGTCCTTGCAAGTCCATTGCCAAGAAGTTAATGAATGAAAAAAAAATGAATGCTGATCAGTCTGCTGTAGCTGTTATTCTAATATAATGTTAATATTTTACCGACCTGGGAAGTTTTACACTTAGAAACATGTAAATCCAGAAAAGTGGGCTAATTATTTATTTGTATTAATTGTCGCATTGAATTTATTTAATTAATATTTTCTTAATTATTCTTTTGGTGAAACGTGGGAGTGTACTATACTCGTCAGCCTACCTTTTCAGGGATTAAAAATGATCCTTCCTTTTTATTACATGAAAATTTACAACAGGTATATTCCATTTATATAATTTCCGAAAGCGCTGGTAAAGTTGAGTTGCTTCCTAATTAATGAAAACTGGCAAAATCAGATAAGCCACGTTATTAATATCGCACTTCTAGAGATAGTCAATCGATTAATCGACCCAGTGAACATATTTAGGCACATGTTTCATGAGCGTCCTTTGAGTGTACACAATATAATTATACCTACTTTTATTTCTCTATGAGTATGACAGAATAGTGGAATAAAAACGTATACTGACAGTTCTTGCTTTTATTTTTAATACCTGCTATTATTTTCATCTTGCAGTTCCGTTTCGCATCTACGAAGGATAAATTATATATTTTTATAGGGATTATATCGTCTGTAATATGCGGATTCACAGCACCACTTACAGTTATAATATACTCTGCACTTCTGCAAAGCATGGTGAACTATGGGATTCTTGTAACGAACGACAAGCCCACAGACGAGGTGTTTATGGAAGCAGTGGCGAAGTTTGCCCTCTATAACTGTATTCTAGGATTAGTTACAATATTCCTATCATATCTTGGTACAGCGTTGATGAATATAGCAGCATTTAATCAGGTAAGAATAAAGAAAAACATTTTGAAGTACTTAATAATGTCATCCATCCATTGCCTATTGCTTAAATAAAATATGGTCTAGAGACAAAACCTTAGAATGTTAAATAATTACAGTAACATATTGTATAAATTGTTGCACATTTCGACAAATATATATTTCGTTACTGAGAATGTTTTATGTTCAAAGATAACAATATGTTTTGTATTCACAGATATTTCGAATACGACAAGAATATTTTAAAGCAGCTTTAAATCAAGATTTCGAATATTTTGACACAAATGTGACTGGCGATGTCGCATCGAAAATGTCGGCGTAAGTATATTTATGTAAATGGTTATTTAAATAGACAAATAAAAATAACACTCTGATTTTACACTGTAAAGATAACTTATCATTCATTTAGCACCGGACTAGTCATTCGTAGTGCTGACCCTGAGAAGAGTTCACTGTCTTTGTGTGTACATTTACAACACTCTTGGAAGCTAACACGGCAATGAAACATTGTTGGACAACAGTTGAATTAGTGACAACTCGTCCTCTCTCATCAATTGCTTCTATTTCTAACATAGCGTTGCTTCGTTCCAGGGACGTAGTGAAGCTCGAAGATGGTATTGGAGAAAAATTGGCGACATTCGTATTTTATCAGGCGTCGTTCGTCAGCTGTGTTTTTATGGCGCTGATCAGAGGCTGGAAACTGGCACTGATATGCCTAATTTCACTCCCTGTCACATTAATTTTCGTCGGGCTAGCTGATTTCGTAAGTAACACAACTTAAGTTATTTTAAATTGTTTGTTGCGCAATTTGTATGAAGAGTGTGGAAGAAGCATGGCAGATCTGTAAGAATAGAGATGTATGGCACTCCGTGCTCGCGGCCTACCCCGTAAGGGAGCTGGCATGAAGATATGCATGTATATATGTAATTAAGAAGTGTAACGTAACATCACGCATGCAATCCCAGAAGAGGTAGGCAGATGAGTGTAGTACCACCTACATACCCACGTTACGTTTACGTCCCACCATGGAACAGGTGGTGAGCCTACTAGATAAACTAACTTAAGAAAATCCAGTAGTGTTACACATGAATACTATTAAACGCATGCAGGTATTTATGTTTATCGTATAATGTCTATAATAGTGAACCAACAAAATAATATAAAATAAAGAAACAGTAAATAATACAGATATGTAGTAAAACTAGTTATGGTTCATTCACGTTAGAATGTTTGTTCGACGTTTATTGAGGTGAATTGGCGATTTAACTTTGCTGGTGATTTGAATCTTATACAAATTGCCATTCTGTCATCAAGAACATACTTCTTGATAGTGACGTCATAGCCCTAACTAGCATTCATAAATAAGTTCTGACTCGAGGCAGTATTCACTTAACTTGAGCAATGTCCCAAAATAGATCCGGTGACAGCTTTGCAAATATAGAAATAATCTATATAGGGCGTTAAAACGTCATACAACTTGGTCATAATTATTTTCTTTAGACTATTTTATGAAAAGGAATGTTATTACAGTACCTACCAAAAATTTGGTATAGGGTATTCCGTAAATCCAGAACTCTGTTACAACTATTTAGGACAAATATTTCACATGCATATTTACTTGCAGATTGCGTCTAAGCTAACGAAAAAAGAATCAGTGGCGTCAAGCAAAGCCGGCGCGGTGGCGGAAGAGGTGCTGACCGCGGTGCGTACTGTGTACGCCTTCAGTGGCCAGCAAAAAGAAATACAAAGATACCAGACACATCTTAATGAAGCCAGAAATATCAACGTTCGGAGAGGCACGTATGCACGCCTTGCTTATAAACATTTGTATTTAAAATAGTAGTAGTAAAAGTTTAAGTCTAAAACACACTGACTTGAAGTTTTTATTTATGCATTCATCCTGATTATATTTTAGTTCGACTATTAGATACAGATCTCTTATCAAAATGTGAAAAGTGTTTAGGACGTAGTTTACAAAGTTGGTTTAGGGCTAAGCAAAGTTTAGGTGCCGCCCTCTTAAATTGTTAAAAGGAAATTATTATATTATTAAAATTAATATCAGACAAAATCTATGCAAGCAAGGTTCATTTGCACAAATGTTCTCATGATGTTTACCATTCTTTTTATAGCACTCCTCTCACGATAAAAAGGCTAAAGGCTATAGTCTACTACACTAACCAAGCCTAGGTGAGAAAATTATGCACGCTTTTGCACGATGATTCTTTTACCATTGCAGCAAGTATGTGGCCCATACCCACCAGAGTAGCAATTATAATACGCTTGAATATAATATTCCTGAATCTTGTACCTTGTTTTATTTTTCAAGCCTTGTTTTATATTATTTTGTCATTTCCTTAAGGCTTATACAACGGAGTGTCGATGGGCATGCAATCCTGTTTCGGAATATGTGCGTACGCCATGTCGTTCTGGTTCGGCTACAAGCTTATGATTTCTGAACCTGAAACTTACAATGTGGAAACGACGTTAGCTGTAAGCACTTTTTCATAATATCGCGTAAGCTTCAATAAATAAGCTGTAAATTTCGTACCGATCTCTTCATCTTGCAACGGATTCCTTTGGTTCCTTCCGTTATTGTCTATTCATGTAAAACATTAACGAAAAACACAACAATTACATTCCATTATTAACAACAGTAACAACAATAATTAAGAAAACGAGACACAGTTTTTTTGCATGTTTTCAGGTGTTCTTTGGGGTGTTGATGGGCACGGAATTCTTCGGGATTTCTTCAACTTTGATGGAAGTATTCGGCATATCACGCGGCGCGGCTGCGCAAATATTCAACCTTATCGATAACGTTCCAACTATCAACCCGCTGTTGAACCTTGGAACAGTGCCAACATCTATTGAAGGAAACATAGATCTGGAAAACGTGGTATTCCACTATCCCTCGAGACCAGACGTGCCTGTACGTAACATAATTAATTAAATTATAACATATTTGATACACGAAAGATTTCTTTGTTTTAGGCTCTCAGTACTTACAGATAAGTAAAATTGAAACGGTGTAGCAAAACTTTTACAACTCACGTATTTACCTGTAGATTAACTATCACTAACAAAACAAGTCACATTATGAAGTGAAATTTGTGAATACCAAATCGAAAGTCTTGCCCATTATCTACCACATTTTATTCAATTGATATTCTAAAATGCATAATTACTTATCCTGAACCTACAGATATTAATTTTGATTTTAATCTACCGTTTTCAGGTGCTCAATGGCGTCAGTATAAATGTTCAGCGTGGACAGTCCGTGGCCCTGGTGGGGCATTCTGGCAGTGGAAAGTCCACAATTATACAGTTACTATCCCGATACTACGATGTCGTGGACGGCAGTGTGAGTGTCTAATTTTTATATTTCATCATCGTAATCCCGTCGTATCAATCTCCCACTTTTGAAAATGAACTTATGCAACAAAAGCCGATAAAAAGAGTACAGATATTATTTTCGCCCAATTAGAAATGCGAGATGCCACTGCTAGGCAACTGGTGGGCATTTCAATATTAAATTCTGATGAGAAAGCACGTGTGATTGCACTTCATTAAGACGTAATTCATTTAAGATTAAATCATTTAAGTTCAGACAACCTGGGTTTTGTTTTTAAAATTGCCTGAATACTTTTAAAGCCATAACAATGTGAAACATGGGAGTGTACTACACTGCTCTGCCTACCTCTTCGGGGATAAGAGATGTGATGAGATGTTACGTGTTGCGTATACGTAACTTCACGTCTGTAATCCCCGAATAAGTAGACAGATGAATGTAGTACACTTCCACGTTTCATCAGTTACGTTTACGCCCCATCAAAGAATAGATGATGAGTTTATTGCACATATCCAGCCTCCGAGCCACTACTAGAAATTCTAGTTACAAAAATCAGATGAACCCGGGACCTCTACACCGCCAGTCGCGGCCGCAACAACTCGTCCAACGAGGCAACAGTATAATTATGAAACATAAGACATAAAAATATCCTCAGATACGCATAGATGGGCATGATGTTCGAGCACTGTCCGTGCGATGGTTGCGCGCACAAATAGGGCTTGTGGGGCAGGAGCCCGTGCTGTTCAACACCACCGTGCGCCAAAACATCCGTTACGGGCGCGAAGACGCCACCGACGCAGACACCGAGGCGGCCGCGAAGCAAGCCAACGCCCATAATTTTATCATGAAACTCCCTTCGGTACGTTGTCACCTTTCTATTGATGTTTCATTCGAAACCTTAAACGTACGTTATGCAAAGGATGCAAAACCAAATTAAGTCAATGATGAGAGAGTACCTAAATTCAAAGCTCGAATGATTGGCCGAATAAATAAATTGACGAACGATTCATCATAACTTGTTTGGCTTTGTATGCCTGGAAACATTAACATCTTTTAAGCTTAAGATCAATTTTCATTACTGAAATTTTAGACCCTCTACTTCAACACCTAACAGGGCTACGACACGCTCGTAGGAGAACGCGGCACGTCCATGTCGGGCGGCCAGAAGCAGCGCATAGCGATTGCGCGGGCGCTGATACGAAATCCACCTATCCTGCTATTGGACGAAGCGACAAGCGCTCTTGATACCACCTCCGAAGCTAAAGTTCAAAAGGCACTAGATAAGGTACTTTTACATTATAATGAACATTTCAATATGAAACACCACGCCTGTTATCCTTGAAGATGATAGACAGAGAATAGCTTTATATTAATTATTTGTAAGTTTTCCAAGAAATAAATGATTTTGATTTTGAAAAAAAAAAAAAAAGAAAAAAAAAAAAAAACGTTACATTATACGTCTCACGATGGAATAGGAGATGAGTCTATTGTTGTACACCGGGCACAAATCCGGACTGCGTGCCAATCTAAGGATTTCAATTTAGAACACCCCAATAGTGCTCGACCCGGATATCCAACCCAGGACCTCCCAATCAGCAGTCGCGATTATAACCACTCGGCCAACGAGGCAGTCTATAATTTGTGTTATTTTTGGTTCCTTATTCTGTATAACAGTTGAAACAATCAATTAAGGTTCTGAACACAACAATTTTATGAGATTGTTTGAATTGGAAGTAGTAGTACATAAATGCAATAAACCACGGGACGAATCAACGTAATTCTCAAAAAAACATGCCATATCTCTGATCCCAAGTAGATGTTCAGTTCTCCTTGTATCTATTAGGTACACATCTTTGCGGATGCCCAATTGTACTAGAAAATAATATTCAGGTAATAAATTACACGATATTAAATAAGAGAAGCTCCCAAGTACCTACAAATTAAATAACTAGGAATAATTATGTCTTGTTTTAGGCTCAAGAAGGGCGAACGACAATTGTCGTTGCACACAGGCTCTCAACAATACGGAATGTAGACAAAATTTACGTATTCAAAAGCGGAACAGTAGTGGAATGTGGCAATCACAAAGAGCTGATGAACAATAAACGATATTATTACGACATGGTAATGCTACAATCATCACCAGACGCCAGTGAAACTGGTAATTATTAATACCCAAAAAATCAAGAGAAATCAAGAGATACAACCATAGTTATGTTATTTTAAAAACAAACCGTTTTCGACAGATCAATCAAAGGCCTTAGAGAGGACAACGTCGATCAGTAGTGATCAAGACGAAGATGAGATTCCAGATATTAAAATAGAAGTAAGTATTCCTAAATCGCAAACTTATGTAGCTAAAACATTAAACCTACTTACAGATATTATATAACTGCAAGCAATTTAATTTCAAATTGACAAGGTTTGGTTTGAGACGGGACTATGTAAATTTCGAGGTATATTTTATCCTGTAGTCGCCAGATAGTACTGGTGAATTTTAAAAGTCATAATTAATTAAAATAAAACGGAGAAATTAAAAAATGTGTTTTCTAATATTCATGATATATATGAAACTATGTAATATTTCTAGGAGAAAGAGAAAGAAGCAAGTGCAGAAGACGTATCGTTTTGGCGTGTGTTAAAATTAAACTCGCCCGAATGGAAGTCCATATTAGTTGCCAGTACTTGCTCGCTGCTGGGTGGGTTCGCTATGCCTCTGATAGCGGTGATCTATGGCGACTTTGTTGGCGTAAGTTGAAAGTTCTACGTTTCGTTATTGCTTGAACTTATTCATGCAACAATTTTTGCGTTTTCCAAATTTATTGGCATAAATATCATGCAATGTAAGAGATGTGTGTTAATTAAATTTGAAGTTTTTAATTTAATACTTTCAATTAATGACCTATTTATATATTTTTTTATTTTAACCGTTGATAGACCATATTATGATAGCAATTCCACAGCAGTGAAATATGGAAATATGTTTATTTTATCATTTCCAGGTTCTCTCTAATCCAAACACAGAGGAAGTTGTGAATAGCATCAAATATTTTGCAATTGTCTATGTGATTATTGGAATTATCTCAGGACTCTTGAATTTTGCAGTAGTAAGTACAAAAAAAATATGAAATATGGACAACACGTAGTATTCAGTATAATTAATTTCTTAGATCCAAACCTAATACGATTATTTTCAGGTTTTCTATTACGCTATAGCTGGCGAGTACTTAACAGAAAGGCTAAGACGATTGATGTTCGGGAAATTGTTGCAACAAGAAATTGCATTTTTCGACGACAAGACCAACTCCACGGGAGCATTGTGTGCTAGACTTTCCGGTGAAGCAGCATTGGTCCAAGGGGTAAGTTATGAACATAAAGCTGAAGATACTTCCCGCGTCGATATTTCTAAATTCTTTCTTCATTCCTGGATTAATTGAAGAGTGTATGATGGGTTTGAGAACATCACTCAAAGCTTGATTGAACCTGAAATTTAATTTTTGTTTTATAAATTATTTCTTAAACTTTCTCGGCCATTTACAATTTTGTAACCATTAACAATGTAATAGTTCGAATGTAGATATTACTAAAAACTTAGTAACTTCAGTTTAAATTTAGCACTGTTATCATTTGTAACAATGAATAAAATACAGTAGCAATAAGTGTAATATTTTGTTTATAGGCAACGGGTCAACGGATTGGGACAATTTTACAAGCTATGGGTACATTCATATTCGGTTTAGCATTGTCCTTGTACTACGAATGGCGTATAGGATTAGTAGCGCTCACTTTTGTACCGGTAATGGCAGTCATATTGTACAAGGAAGGCAAAATAATTATGGAAGATTCGTTTGGCGCCGCAAAAACTATGGAAGAAAGTTCTCAAGTAAGTTTCGTTTATCTTCGAATGCGCATTTTTATATTTTATACGCTGGCAGTTTGCGACATGGTGCGGATTGCTTAGGAACAGCTAAATGGCCTCGCCGCCTATGAGCAGCAATGCAGGTGATGTGAAATGCTGTGTGCAGCTGTGCTGGGCAATCCCGATCCAGCGTGTTCGACGTGGGTATTACGGGCGCTAGTCTGCAATAGTCTGATGATGACGCATCTTTTTATTAAAATTTAACAATACAGCAATAACTCAACTGATATTTATAAATACACTTCCTGTCAGCTACAAACACATTCTAGAAAGAAACGATGGGAAATACCGTAGGCAGCTTACAATCACAACGTATGGATCAAGCTAAATAATGATTATATTCGCCATGTGGGGCAATAAAGCAATGGTGAAGTTAGTAAATCAAATGATTATAACGAGCTCACCAGATTGTAGTGAATGAAAATTTAAAAAACTTCACTTAAATTAATTGAACTATTACAATACTCACAAAGTCACAAAAAATATATAGTACCATCGCCCGTGATGCGTATTCTAATTTTAACACTCAATATGTCACGCAGATAGCCGTCGAGGCCGTAGCCAACATTCGCACTGTGGCGTCGTTGGGGCGGGAAGCGACATTCTGCAAGGAGTACGCGAACCGCCTGCTGCCGGCACTGAAGCGGGCCAACAAGTCCGCGCACTGGCGCGGGCTGGTGTACGGCGCCGCCAGGGGACTGTTCAACTTCGTGTACGCGGGTGCCATGTATTACGGCGGCACTCTGATGGTCACCGACCACATCCACTACTCTATCGTGTTGAAGTGAGTGCACAACGAATAAGGGTTCATTGTAACATGTTTATATTGAAATGTGATGGGAGCGTTAATACGCTTACACATTAACATGTCTTTATCAGATCATCTGAGGCTCTTCTGATGAGTTCGGCTTCAGCAGCGCAAGGGCTCGCCTTTGCTCCCAACTTTCAGAAAGGCATCAAAGCTGCTGCTCGTATAATCCTGATGTTAGCCAAAGAATCTAAGATTACAGACCCCGCTGTGCCTGCTGTAGAGAACTTCGTAAGAATTTATATTTTGCGTTATATTGAATTAATAAATAACGTTTAGCAGCTATTAGCAGCAGTAACTACTACTCCTACTGCTACAACTGCTGCTACAAATATGTAGCTCAGGAGAACTTCTTTAAACCATTCTTAACATCGTTCATTTCAATTCTATTCTATCCGTCTATTATATCCGTACAATATTATATCCGTACCTATTAACGTATCTATTATATCCGTACCTTAACGATTTCCATTTTAAATTTATTTGATCTTATGTAACACGTTAAACCATAGGATACAAGGGCGCACTTAATGTCTAATGCCATTCTCTCCCAGTCAACTACAGGAATATTTCGTTATTACAGAAAGGTACAGGGCAAGCAAGTTTGGATAAAATACAGTTCAAATACCCGACCAGACCGCTCATAAAAGTTTTGAAAAATTTTGATCTCGAAATAAAACAAGGCAAAACGATAGCATTGGTGGGACCCAGTGGCTGCGGGAAAAGCACTGTTATACAATTGCTCCAACGTTACTACGACCCTGACGAGGGAATAGTTGTAAGTTACATTTATATTGATTGTTGGTAATGCACATATATAAGTATAACACTGCAAGATTCCACAAGAATCACGTACCTAAATGAATTAATCAAAGAAATGCTAACTACAGGAGAAGGACGACGAAAACTGTTAATACTAAGTTAATTAAAATAAGATATGAAATAGGATGTCCAATTTATTTGAGATACTATTCAACATTGAATATTTAAACAAATTCCACACGAAAATACGTAAATGAAAAGACGATTAGTAACCTAAATAAATTTTATTTATTTTGATAAATTAATTTACAGGCACAAAACAATATTCCTCTACCGAAACTTAGATTAGCAGACGTTAGGCAGACGATAGGCTTCGTACAGCAGGAGCCAGTACTGTTCGACCGAACTATTGGCGAGAACATCGCTTACGGGGACAATTCTCGCGAACCCACAGTGGACGAGATCATCGATGCATCCAAACAGGCCAATATTCATAAGTTCATTATTTCACTGCCTATGGTAAGTTGACTTATATTAAACTAAGCATAACGTCCCTGACTAAAACTGACTTGTATGTGATAGACATACTAAATGATGTTCGTGGACGTAGCCGGGAAAATGATGAGAAACCTTATTGAAACTGTACTATTACAAGTTATGGCTTTGTCCATCATATTGTTCGATGGCTACCAAATAAGTAAAACAGCTTGAATGAAAGTTGGACTAGAAATTCCATTTGTCGCCTGTTTTATCATCTGTAACAAATAGTGTGCTTTGGTACATAATTTTATTTAGCGTGTTTAATTTTTCTTACTTTCAGGGCTATGACACGAATATCGGTTCGAAAGGCACACAATTATCGGGAGGACAAAAGCAAAGAGTAGCTATTGCCAGAGCACTGATACGGCGTCCACAAATGCTTTTACTGGACGAGGCTACGAGTGCGCTAGATACAGAAAGCGAAAAGGTACATTTAGCTACTAACTTCTTAGTAAAAGATAATTTAATGCATATATCTATGTATCTAATCCAAAACATGAGATTACATTTACACTTTTAACATACAAAAATGAATACTTTTAACATACAAAGTTATTATTCAAATATTTGTTCTATTTTTTTATACTACTTTAATGTTCTCTTAGAGGTACTTCAAGGGCTATGTTATGCAGAGAACAAAAACTTCAAAGATGCATATCTTATTAATGACATACACTGTTATGTTCCAGGTGGTACAAGCAGCATTGGAGACTGCAAGAGCTGGTCGAACATGTGTAGTAATCGCACATAGGCTTAGCACAGTACGTGATGCAGACTTGATCTGTGTGCTCAGCGATGGACAAGTAGTAGAGAGTGGTTCTCATCAACAGTTGATGGAACAGAAAGGAGCTTACTACAACTTGGTCAAACGAGGATATGCTTAAAAACCTACACCTAACAATACAGAATTTCATATTTATTATCAGCCTGTCTGTTTTTGCCCATAATACCCACGCCACATATCATGCTGTAGGATCGATCTGCTAGGGATACTAGAACACCGTATCTCGCGCTGCTTATGGCAACATGGCCATTAGCGGCCAAGGCTTTTAGCTCTGCCTAGCTTTGGCCGTGCCATACTGTGATCTGCCTGATTTAGTCCCAGCGGCTATTATACCGGCTTGGCATCGGGGATGTATTGATCCTTCGCCCTGACACTGATAAGACAGAATATAAAAACCTGATTTAAGGCAGAATATGTACAGTTTTAATACAACCCTCCCAATAAATCAGTAGACAATATGTATCAGAGATGTGTTACTGATGAGTGAAATTTTTCTTTTCTTCTATGATCATATAGTTATAAATAAATAATTTATTTGTGCAAACATGCTTAAAAACCACAAAAAAAACTTAGTCCTTTACTTCTAAAATCTGATCAAACAACTCAAAAGTGCAGAAAACTCGAAATTCATTTGTGTATTGTGATAATTTAAATATTCTACAAATTACACATTCTTATGTAAAAAAACAGGTTACAGTATTGTTATAATGTTTAATAAATAAAGACTTAAGAAAGTACTTAAAATAATGACAAATTGTATTGTTTTTATTATCATGAAGAGTGTTTCTTTTCATGATTTAGCAACCACTCCTTCCTGTCGAGTCCACAACTGAAGCCTCCTTTGGAGCCTGATGCGACCAGCCTGTGACATGGTATAACAATGACATGTGCATTTGCCCCACAGGCTGCACCAACTGCTCGGGAGTGACTTGCTGGTCGGCCAAGTATTTTAGCCAGGTCACCATATGTTTTTGTAGATGCATATGGCATGTTAGATAGTTCAGTCCAAACTTCCTGTGGATAATAATG
>DWDU01000386.1:0-19634 GCA_018245575.1 Jemadia suekentonmiller | reverse complement strand
GCTCGCGAAAGATAACTAGGCAACTCGCTACGATGGCGTATTAGCGAGGTATTATGGCATGGAAGGGGAAGCGCATTCTTCGCAAGTGCCAGGTTGATTTATGCGTGTTGTACAACCACTTTAGCACTCATAGTTGAGTTTTATACAAGGCGTTGTTGCATGTTGGGTCGGTATGTAATACGCATTAGAGATGAGGCGCGGACAAACCGGATCTTTAATAATTGGAGTACCGAGATGTATACATGTAGACGCCGATGGTCCTACATTTTTAATATAGGTACTTTGTAATTACAAAGTATTGTTTGAACATTATTTATTAGAACCTCGCGCGAATCCCATTCCCTTTACTTATTTTAGTACATGATTAAGATAGTTCAAAAATATAAAATATGTAATGTAATTCATTAAGTAAGCTGGACATAAGTTTAATTAACTGTTAGATCTACTCCTTAGTTTATTTGTAATATATTTATCAGTAAGAATTCAACTACCATGCATTCTTACCTGTCGAAATTCATTAACCGTTAAACTAACCTGTTTTGTAACGAATTATTTAGTTTACAGCAAGAAATATTACAGTCAACGCGCAACGATTCGTTAATAGCTTCGATAAAATTTCACATTATTTGTTCTGGACATCGTCAGTGGTGAGGGCGGCTAACCGTCAAACGCGGTGAAAAGATTGAGTATTCTTGATCCTTAGGGAAGTCGTCTCAAAACAGCGTCTTCTGTACACCGTATATACTTATCTTTACGGTACTCACATTCGCGTTTTTGCGTCGCCGGTCGATAGACAGGATGTAGGCCCGCTGTGAATTTCAAAGACTCGATACAGCTCCGATTCCCCGATACCGTTTCTTTTTTGTGCCATTCGTTGCTCGTGCTTCGAGAACGTGTTTAAGAGAACACGCCTCTTAGAATTGCTCTTTTAAAAGTTTGAACCAAATTTCAAGCCCGATTCTCTTTGTAACTGTTGCCATTTAGAACATTTCTCGCATTGAATCCGTTATATGTGGAACGGTGAAAAGCATTCGTTAGTCAGATGAACTGAAAGATATAAGAAAAGAATGAATTAACATAAAAAAATCTCTTGAAATAAGTTTCATTACTGTAAAAGTCATATTCAAATCAAAAAATTTGGCAATGAATTTGTAATTTTCTTGAGACACGAAATGCTTTTAGTACCAAGAAAGTCAATGAAGACCGGTTTGTGCTAAGAAATAGATCCTTTAATCATTCGATTTCGTATCTGACTGATTCCTTTTACGCTTAACTTTTCCAGATCCGTCTGGAGCGTAATCGCAAAATGATAGGAACGAAAACAACTTCGGTCTTGCTGCAATCGAAATCAGTGTCCAAAGGGAAAATCGAATTAATCAACTCGATATGGCCTTTGAGCGCCGCCAAGTGGCAGACACATTGATTAATAAATAGCCCCAAAATAACAGCTAGGGAATCTCCCATAAACGGTCAGTGTTAATCTTTATTCCGAATGCCGTAACGGGAACCTTTAATTATTGGAATGAACTGAAAGCCTTCAAAATATGAAGACAATTTAATCTGAGCCGTTTAACGATTGCGAATTTTTAATCAGCCCTTCGTCATTATCGAATCCAGCGTATATAACATGAGCGCTATTTGTAAAGTGGTTTCTCAGGTCGCATTTCATAAATACGTCCCGTATTAATGTTACTTTTTTATGATCTGCATCGAGAGCCGTAAATTTATTCCTCTCAGCTTTTAACTTTATGTATCGTAAAACTGCAGCGTAGCTCGCTCGAGCGACAAGCTATATGAAATTGAGGCAATATCTTTATATCACTAAAACGCGTATTGTTTATCAAATCCAGTTGAACTATACGGTGAATTTATAGCTCTGGGCATACGTGACGGGCGGTGCGATATTGAAGTATCGGTGCAGGATAAAAATCTAAACACATTGGCTTCGAGAGGCTGCTCGGTTCGAAAACCAACGGTTACTTAGAAGTGAAATCCTGCCATTCATTCATTCATCCATTCATAAAGCGCATTACCGTCGTCGCTGCTCGCCCTAACCCCGGCGTATCGGCTGTGAACGCAAAATACGTTACCGAGGATCCGTCGTCTGTTGCAATAGGGAATGGAAACTGAAACGCGGGATTTTGTTGCAAGTTTCGTTCACGGACTCGCGAGCCAGCTTATCCTCGTATGGGTGTGCAACGGCTTTGTGCAGCCGTCGGGTATCAGGCCTCTGCGTTTTGTATTCGCCTTTAATAAAACCGAGTAAAGATATAGAGACGCGCCAGCTCTATACCGAGATTCGCTACCATGTCTAAAACAATATGAACTTATTCTCATTCCTCTTGGTTGCATTTCAATTTTATTTCACGTAGAATTGAAATTTCTGCACGGAATACTTTTAGTCTAGAAATAAATATATAAATTTATCTCGATACTATTCGGTGTCTTGTTGCGAATTTGACACTAGATTTATCGTGTTTGGACACTTTAGTTTTAGTGAAAAAGATTCTGCTAAATTTCGTTTGACTACATCAAACATGTTCCGTGTGTGATTCAAAATGAAAATTCCGAGTTTCGACTGGGCAGTATGACCTAATTACAAAGCGACTGAATTAGGTAATGAATGGTTTGCTGTTTGTCATTACCAGCTTGGATGATGAACAGAAGGCGAATGTTATTACCTGAACATATTAGATGAGCATCTAAGCACTCTGTGTATCCGTTAGCTATGCAGATTATGATCTACTATGCTCTATGATCTTTGACATAAAGTGTATTATGAACGTGTAATACATTTATCATAAATATGTGTAACAAAGATTATATAATCATACATTTAAATTATCAAATTACCGTTGACACCAGTGACCAATTGACAAGGGACAAAGTGACTAATATAACCAAAACATTTGTCGGAAGTGTTTAAAATCTGACTTATGACTGAATTGAGTTTACGATTATATCTATTGATGGCCCATTCGACACAATTGTCACTTATGTCGTTCTAAGTTTACAGCGTCGGTGGACATCTGAGTGATAGATTTAGTTATCCATGTTGGATTTTTCTGCTTATCTTCCTCCGTACTCGCGTTTCCGACAAGATTCACCTTGTTATTTATTATAATTATTACTGGATGTATCAGTGTATGTTATCATTATTCTGATTCAGCATTTAATACAACCTTAAATGAGCAATAAAATAAATACACGGTAACGTAGGTACCACCTATTTTTATTGGCAATCCTCCATAAAAGATGTTCCAAAGGGAGTCGTAGTGAAGAGAAAGCATGGAACCTACTCATTTCACAGAGTAGGTATTTAATTTATCTAAAACAAGTTTTTTTCCACGGTAGCGTAAAGAAAGATGTATTACTCAACTCATTTACTTAAAACCCACTCCATTTAATAACCCCGAATGAGCCGCTAGATATCTCACACGGAATCCGTGGGATTTTCGCTAGTGCTCGGTCGTTGCGATCGCGTTCCAATGGCCTCCGAGTGACGATCGCGCCGATCCGTTGCCTCGACGAGCTATTTCATTATTCCGCCTCACCGACTCCACTCAAGATTCGCCGTCGATAGCATTGACTAATTTTCCTGAATTCCCTAAGACGAGGCGGCGCGGCGCGGCTTCATTTGGGTCGGGACCATTTCGTGGGCTTAAACGCGATATCACTAACGTAAGCGCGTCATTTGCAGTTCCCCCCAATCTTCTCCACAGCGTCATTTTTCTTATCCGCTTACCATAAACTCATCGACAGACTAACGATAACATCAAAAACCATAAAACCATGCCAATAATTCTCGAAGAGGTAAGCAGAGCAGTGTAGTGGAAAAAGGCGTGAAGCTATTGCCATACGAGTACATCGGATAAAAATCCAAATTGCGTGCCACTGTTAAAAAACTGTACTCGAACACAACACGTAGTTTGAAACCAGGGACTCTCTATTAGCAGTTGCTCTTGAACCTACTGTACTAATAAAGCAGTCATACCATAAAACGATAGCATCCTATATAATAATAAAAATAATTTCTGAAAGAAAAGTTTTGTATACGAAGGATTCATAGCGTTTGTTTTTTTTACTCGCAACAGTCTAAGTTTCAATACGTCTACCGCAAGCCGAAGACGTGCGGCGTAGACGGTCGGTGCCTACGGAACTAACTTTCTATTCCTGAAAGCTCTCGAGACTGAATGAAGCTATAGGCACCGAACAAAGTTTCGGTGTACACGGCGACGTTGGGCGAAGACTTTGATAAAACTGGTCCCGGGTTAAATGTCGTTGCAAGCGAAGCTTCGTTAAAGCAAACGAAAACATTCGAGTGCCAAACAGTTTTTAATTGAGTTAGTTGCATACAAGCATGCTTTTAATCTGCGCCGTGCCTCGTTGGCCTAAAATCGTACGCTATTCAGCGCCGCGTTCAATCGTGATGAACCTAATCCAGCCTATGAAAAGCGGGGCGACAGCGGGTTTGTACGCTAAAAGTCCTTTGGCGATTAAGTGAGACGCCGAGCGAGGCGACGCGCACGGCCCCGTCGTCCCACCATTACGTAGAAGAGTGGCAGGTTTTATGTTAGCCTCATGGACGATTCATCGACGGCCCTCGTTAGCCCCGCAGATGAATGCCGCCTTAGCACTCCTCATTATTGCGTTTATAAAGGCGCCTATAGAGACGCCAGATTTACTAAGACTCGCTCCATCGCCGTGAAAGAGAAAATGGGATTGTGTATACGTTTTGTTCGTTGCAAAACTCTTTTTATATTTTTAAGCGTGGCGTTGCTGCGAGTTTATTTGTGACAAAATATTGTGCTGCATTTCTGTGTTGTAAGCGAAAAGCTCATAACGATATGACATTTTTAAAAGAAAAAGAAAATGATAACAGATTGCGGGTTTTATTTGTCCACTTTGAAACTGTCAATTTATCTTCGGTATTGTGAATTGTGTGTAGCAGAGAAAACTAAAATACTGTATAGAGAAATTCATTTAATGTAACATTTCACCTGTAATTCCCGAAGGGGCAGGGACAGGACTGTAGTATACTCCCACGCTTCACAAGTTACGTTTACGTCCCGCTATTGAATATGTGGTGTGCCTATTGCTAAACACATATTTGGAAAGCAATAGGCGTAGTAGTGACTAGAAAATCTAAATTAGAAAAATCTTATAGTGCCCACGGACCCGAGGTTTGTACCCAGAAATTCATTTAATAACTTATCAACTGCTGCTGTAGTTATTTTGAGTTGTTACAATTATCTTTACCTCAATACGAGTGAGTTTTAGTAGATATTTACACTTGTCGGAAAGAAATATTCTGTACCGTTATATATTTTTTCTATATCGTAAATATCCGAGGTCAATCGTTATAACCGACCACGAAAGTACGAGGTATAAATTAATAAATCTATTTGCAGTAATTGATGGGAAACACCCTAAACCAGATTTGATTGCAAAATCAGTCGAAATGGCTACCATTGGCAGGTGTGCTCCCTAATATTAAAATTTGTGGCCCACTAAGGGTATGGACACTCCATCATCGTTTATTTACGTTTACTATCATACCTTAATTAAAAGCGTCCCTTAACGCCGATTATATGACTTACATAATACCTGAGCAGGTAGGCATAGCGTGACTAATTTATGATACTAAGTTTTATAACGTCCTGAGTGCTTTTACATTTTATTATACCGAATTATTATTGCATTCAATATAAAACTTACGTATTACGGTCTTGCGTTGTAATATAGTAATGTAAATTTTGTGAAATAAAACGAAAGTTCTTTAGAAACAGTAACAATGCAAATAGATTTCTTACGAACTACTTCCACAAAATAAACTTGCAAGAACCACTCCGACAATATAGCGAAGTGGCGGTCTGAATTCGCGGTTTCAGTTTATTTAAAGTCGAATGCAAATTTCTGCAAACTAATTCCATTTACACACCCTTTCTTGGTGACGGGGAGAAGAACGTCATCATTTGTTCTCACGAAAGGCGAATACTGAATTGGAAATCGGAACGCTAGTCGCTCCGCTCGAATTTTTGGCGCTACCCGAACCGAGGAGGCGTTCTCAGGCGGCCAAGTTTTCTCATTAGGCCCTTCACTACCCGGCATCATTCCGACTATTACTTATAACCATCAAACCATGTACCACACACGTACACATATTGACGATCCATCCTCGACTAGCGCGGTCTTATTACCTTGGAAATTCACCGACCAAACCATATTCTATTTCAATAAAGGCATAAAAGTTTTTGTCTTAAATCGAGTACTATTTTAAAAACGGCAGCGGTACGACTTAAGCGACTCATAAAAGAGAGAGGGCTGGGATATTTTGTTGGGGAGAGAGAGAAGCGGTTAGCCGACTTTTACACTGGTTTTATTGTCGCGGCGCCCCTCGTAAACCGTCCTTTGTGTTAGTAATGTCTCAAGTTGTATTAACACCGTGATAACTTTAGTGGAAACCGTTCGGCACCTAGCTGATTACCCCGCGGTCCACAATTATACCGATCTGAACCGATAGTTTTGACAATAATTTAAATGTTCGATGACATTCTCCGTTATTAATAGGTAAGGGCGCCTTTGGTACCAATTGAATTTAGTTGGAAATTGAATGTAGTAAATTACGGGCGGAGGCCTAAACGTTGTTATAGAAACAGCTCATTTGGGTCGGATGTTGCGTATTTAGCAAGACCGTTTTCTAAAGGTAAATTTGTTGGTATAATACAACCTAACAATTTAGATAAACATTGTTTTGTGACCTTTTACGATAAGGGATTCACATTAGTAATATAATGTAACATTACTCACTATTATTGGAAAGAAAGAAAACTTTATTCAAATAGATGAATAAAGGAATTATGTTGTACTATCTGATGAAAAATAAAGTTCATTTAGCTTATAAACATTTATTGGAAATTCCACATTAGAAATTCCAATGAGAAAATATTAAAATTCCTACCTACTACATTAGCCGCAAAACAAAACATTGTTTCGAGCACATTGTATTAATAATGGAAGGAGAATTAAAACGAGAGGTTGTACTCATTACGGCACACTGAAGCTTGTAGGTTGCGACACGAATTTTCCGTCGAATTTAGTGGTTTCAATCGATGACGCTCGTAATGGAAAAGTTCAATAGGCAACAACAAAGGCCGATACAAGTTAACGAAGCTCACGAAAGCGAAATATACGATCGCAGCGCGCTCTGGCGGACAGGAAATTAAAAGACAAAAGATTGTCGGTTGGAGCAGTTTAGCTTCGGAAATGGGGGGCGTGCCCCAAGAGTATGAATAAGAGACGCTACACAGGCCTGTTGATATTACCAGTATGATAGCTTGATGTGTAATTTAATTTTATCCTAATGAACTGACAAAAGTAATGTCACAGGTAATATGTAACATATGAAGCATTTACATTAACATATTAACTGTGCAGCGTACAGTTTTGACCGGTGCACCAGTCAAAAATGTAGACTGAGCGTAAATCTAAGATGCATGTAATCTAAGGTGTATGGCAATGGCAGGCTTACCACCTATTCCATAATGGGACATAAACGTAACTAGTCAAAACTTGGTAGTGTACTATACTCATTTGCCTACTGCTTCGGGGATTACAGGCGTGATGTTACGTATTAATTCATAAGAAATTTATATTAATAAACTGTTCACTTTATCCTACCAAAAATCCCACCAACCTTTTGACGATAATAGTACGAGTATACTATGAGTAGTTATAAAATCAAATATCTGTAAACGAAGACATTATTTGCCCTGTTCTAATGCTATGATATACATATAATAATGACGCATCGTATAAAAAGTCACATCTACGCATACAACTCTGTTACCTGTTTAAAAAAGTTCATTTCAAACTCGCCCCGTTTTCATCAATGTCGAATTTACCTTGCGTCAATTCTTGTTTTTTAGCTACAGAGACACTCTAAAGTCCATCTTCGTATGAGTCTCTCTCGCCGTTCCGACCGAGACCATCACTGAACTCTTAACATAATATTGAAACTTGTAACTGTGTTAATCGTTGCCCTGAAAGCGCCAGAAGTTCGGAGCACATCATTAATGTGCCTTTTATCTTTGCGATACATTGCAAATTGAGAATAAGTATCGTTTCGTTTTCGTTCCATTTGCAAAATTACACAATATTTAACTTTCCAAATTTCTTGAATATATCAGAAGTATGAAATGACATTATCCTTTTATTTGAATATAATATTTTAATTTGAGTTCTAGCACACAAATGTAACAAACGCAAACGTGTACGCGAGTCATGTAATTACGTTTAAAATTTCAATTTGGAATCAAGTCGAGGACAAATTTATGTGTTTGCGTATTGTGACGTATATGTAAGTTCTTTCTTAAATACTCTAAATTATACATATGTTCATGTGATTCAAAAACCATAAAAATAATTGTAGTCTCTCACCTAAATGTAATGACACGAAAATAAAAATGCGTAACGTAACACGGGCGAAATGTTAAACCCTGAACGCAATATTTATTAACACCAATAAGACATTATACGAGATTGAAGCTTAATCAAAAAATGTTATCAATGCAACCTTTTCAAACGTGACGTAGAATACATTTGGAAGGTAAGGAATTAATCCGGGATAATACGGGGATCTGTGTATCAAATGTGCGTATATGTATGGATTCAGTAATTCAAGTAATCCGTAACAGGAGCACGGTGTGTATATCGTATGGCAGGAAGGTCGACTTCTCACGTCTTCCCGGCCGCGCCTCAGCGCCTACTACCGTAATAAACGATAATGTTTATGAAGTGAGATTTCATTACGAATGCTTCAGTAAAATTGTTGATACAATTTCGGAGAAGCGCAATTATGTTGTGGTAAAGACTTTATTATATCTGTATAAGGGTTTACACCGCTTGTGCCATATTCGAAATGTTTACATACTGGAGAGTATGTCTGTATGTAGCCATATGGGCGTGCTAATGGAATTTCATGTGATGTAATTCAATAATTAAACTTCCATCCTATCTGGTCTGGTTGCCATGAATAGCTTGTTAAGTATTTGACGCTAAGTCAACAATAAGTGACAAAACGTGGAAACAAGCAAAGGATTCAAGACTTTGTTTCCTTATTTAATTTGCATCCGGAATCAAAAACTTCCCGTGACACTGTTTTGCATTATTAATACTTTACCGTGGCGTGATCCCTGGAGGCGCACTAGGAGCCATAAATTGAATTCCAACCTTCGCAATTAGTTATTCCCGCGCGTGAAAACTTTCGAGATCGTTCGCCTTCGTTAACAGATGTTACTGTGCTATTCATTATACATTCCGTCGAATTGTATAGACGAACATTTAATTTAAAGTACCTACCGAATGTTCCTTTGTTGAGCTGTGGAGCGTTTTGGTTGCGTCGTCGAGGAACCGCTTGGGCGGTGGAGGATTAGCGCAGCCGGCTGTAGCTAGTTTTCTGTTCACAAGGAACATTCGTCTTGTGGGTTCCAACCAACAATAAATAAAGACACGCAATTTCACCCCCGAGTAAAACTACCTATAGCGCACAGACGGCGGACGTAGTATTAAGGCTTGTGCCAGGTGATCGTGTTGGGAACGTTTGTAATGAAAATGACAAGATTTTCGACAAGAACGTATTGGAGACCAAATTATGAAGCGCAATATCACGGCGTGGCAAACTGTAAAACAGAATTTCCATCGTTATATGCAACGTTATAAAAAGTTTTTTTTGTGCTGAAACCACCATTCGTCGACGCGGCACGTTCCTTATCGGTCTAATTTGGATCAAACAATTCCATTCCCCCTCATACAAATTGCGGCGAGGCACATTTGTTATCTGCAGTTTTCGGCAGAAATTATATTAAGATCTTGTCTTGCGATAATGTTGTATATTTTTGCGTTCCTCCCGGGCGGTCTAGGGCGTTGTACTCACAGGGAGTGCCCGCTTTTTATGACAACAATAAATTACAAAGAAAACGAACTAGATTTCATCTCCCATGATGAGATTTTCTTTTTAGGGCGTATAAAGAGTTCGTATAACTGAGGTTTTAATTTTACCAATGAGTCGCATTTGGTCGTTGACTGCATTATGCTTAATTGAAATTTTTCACTAATATGAACTATCAGTGTTGTGTTGTAAAAGTCTCTGCAAATACTAATAATATGTTTTTTTTTGATTTCAGATCCAAGGGTGTGTATACATGAGATGTTATGGGCTCACGCAGTGTAGCGAAATGGCGCTGGTGGGTGGTCGTGGTGGCATGGGCGTGGGGCGCGGCTGCGCGCACGCTCTGCCCCGCGCGCTGCGCATGCGACGATGCCCTACGCGCCGCCTCCTGCGCCAACGCTGGCCTAGAAATCGTCCCTATTCAACTCAACCCAGAAGCCACCCACATAAACCTAACTCACAACAGTATCGACAATCTTCTCTATACGTTTGCTTTTTACACTCAACTTACAATTCTCGACATCTCGCACAACAAGGTACAAGACTTAGGTAGTAAAAATTTTGACAACAACAAGGAAATGACCCATCTCAACGTGAGCTACAATGCACTTAGAAAACTAGATAAGGACACTTTTGTTGGATTGAAAAGGCTAATTGACTTAGACTTGTCGAATAATGAAATATCAATCATAAATGAACAAACATTCAAAGACTTAACAATTTTGGAGCGGCTTGATTTATCGAGTAATAAGCTTGTAACTTTTGAATCGGATACTTTTGAGCCCTTGACATCATTGAACATTTTGTCTCTCCGAAATAACTCTATATTAGAAATACCATCAGCGAATATTTTATTCATAATTCACTTGGAATATTTAGACCTATCAGAGAATTTGATACAACAGATACCTAAACATGGAATACCTTACCTGAAGGAATTGAAAAACTTAGATCTTAATAACAATATAATTGACAATATCGATTCTTTGGGTCTGCATAATTTGCCTTCGCTACGCCATTTGGATTTAAGCGATAACAATATGACCTCAGTGGCTACATCAGCTCTATCTAAACTATCGAACTTATCGCATTTGTATCTGAGTGGGAACTTTTTTCATAATATCACAGCTCTTTCATTCCAAAGCCTTTTCCACTTAAAACACTTACACTTGAGCAGACTTTATGATCTTGAAAAAATTGATTCTAGAGCTTTCGTAGACAATATTAATCTGCAGAAAATATGGATGAATGAAAATGTAAAAGTGAAAGAGGTGCCCCCAAGACTGTTCCACGGTAATCCGAAGCTTACGCATATTTATATAAGAAACAATGCATTAGAAACATTAGAAGCTTCCCATTTCCCCATCGACAGATTGCAAGAGCTTGAAATATCCGGTAATCCTTTTGTTTGTAATTGTTCTTTACTATGGCTTTGGAAATTGGGGAGAGAATGCGAAATAAATAACAGGAAATCTGATAACTCAAGTGCCATACTAAAGTTAGACTATGAAGAAGTGAAGTGTGTAGCGCCAAAAAATTTAAAGGGCGTTTTGTTTGTACAAATTCCGGAATCTGAGTTTGGGTGCTCAAGCGGCTGGGTGGCTGTGGCTGTTGTCGTTCTTACTGTGAGTATAATTATAAGTGTCGTTGGTGGTGTCTTGTATTTTATGGGACCTCTGAAGAAGTGTAAAGGCGACAAGTCAAAGCAAGTTATGACTAGTGTCATGCTGAATGGTGACGTGTCCAAATTAAGCAATGGCTTAGGATATTCTACGCGCGGAAGAGAACAAGAGAATAAGCGAGATGTAGACAGATATTTAATGATTGGTTCCTCTGTAACCAATAATTTCCATTCTTTAAATCCGCCATGGCATAGTGTTGATAAGAATCCTTACTATCAGGAGGACAGTGAGGAGCACATTTATCAACAGTTCGCTTATGAGACCATTCCTCACCACAGGACGCCTGAGAAACCTCATATAGTGTATGTTTAACGAACATTTTGGGAAAGGACTTTGTGATAGACGTCAAATAGTTTCGTCGTTTCAGGTACTGAGGGGAAAGGTATTAAATTATGCAATAATGTATATAGTGATACGATTAAAATTGTAATATGTGATAGCTTTGTATATAGACATGTAAATATATTAATTTTAACGGATTAACACATTTTCGATTTTGTACTTAACCTGTTTAGTCTTAGTACCCCTATTGATGGTCGCGTCGTATAATAAATGCCGTGTGTACCTAAGCTCAATATGATGGGGATATTTCAAGGTCCTAAAAGTCGTAAATTTGTACGCTCTTGGCTGTATTTCGATTATAAATGATATGGACATCTATTTATGTTTATGTTTTCTAGTTCCTCGGCTACTATGGGTATACCATTATTGTAAAATATTGTAAAATCATGTCATATTAAATTGTATTAATTGTTCACATGTAATTGCATAGTAGTTATACATACATATATATTTTGTGAATTAGAACACCAATACTTAATGAAAACTTTGTACAAAAATGAGCAATATAGAGTAATAATAATAATAATCTGAAATATTATAATGTTAATATTATTTGAGGTATTGTTAAACACATTTAATGACGCCGTACTGTGATTGTAACAGTAGGGACTCAAGTTACTCACTCACTAATTATGAATAAATAACCGTTTGTGATTTTTTGTTATTGTTAAAAAAATATGTGTATGTTATTAATTATCTTGCGAGTAAAATCATATAGCACCTCGCCTGTATTTCCCCGAAGAGTTAGGCAGAGAAGTGCTATATATCCACTTTTTATCCAATATGTGTATTACATAAAAGTTGTTTTAATTCAGAAACCGAATGCCAATCAAATTATGTTTTTGTAGTAGATATTTACACATGTAATTTAAGATTATTTGCTTTGGTGATTCTATTTAATTAAATGATGTACCGGTTTAACTAACATATTGTTTGACGGCATAGATCGACTTGTTATAGTAATATT
This sequence comes from Jemadia suekentonmiller, assembly GCA_018245575.1. Lineage (NCBI taxonomy): Eukaryota > Metazoa > Arthropoda > Insecta > Lepidoptera > Hesperiidae > Jemadia > Jemadia suekentonmiller. The sequence continues at coordinate 6,694 of DWDU01000386.1, read as the reverse complement.
TGCAGTCCTGCCTTACGGTTATAGTACGGTCCGACAGTAAAGCGATTGGGTGAAAAATAAAAGCGTTCTATACATAGTGCACGTCATATACAAATATATATGAATACGCCAGTTGCTCTGATGGAAAGGAGTACAAATGAACTAAAAACATTAATTAATGGCTATTTTTATATATTAATTTCAAAGATTATGTGGAACGTTTCATTTGGAAAGATATTCTGAAATTAATATTTTTATACTTAGTAATTAAAGTATTGATAAGCCTCAAAGTTTCTAGCCTGATTCATTTGCTTGATTAATACATTAAAATGTATAAAATAAAAATTATGAAGTAAGATATAAAGGGCTAGATAGGTAATGTTCTGAACTATAGTCATTTGTTCCGCTTAGGTTATGTCATATAACGGCAATATTTAGTCCTAAATATTCACTTGATTTTTCGAATATCTACTGTAAGAGTTTATTTAATCTTGTTATATTTTTTTTTAAATAACGCTTCTATCGCCGCCAATAATCTCGAATTTTCCTTGAACAGGCTAGCGAACTTTGAGACTAAATCACATTATTATAATAGCTAACATGAATTAAAAGCTCTTTCAATATATACTCATTTCATTATAATACAATGTTAATCTTACTTATATACTTTTGAAAAAAAAAACATACAATACTATGCCTACTTCATAACCAACAATTAAACATTTTCAGTCATAGTACGTACAGTCATATGATAGTGTAAGGCTATTTATACATACATACTTAATACTTTAAAAAACTTTTGTTATGAAACTTATTTAAATATATAATGCATTGATACAAATGACAAATAAACAATTGAAAAAAAATATCCATTGAGTTTTATTACATGCGTTTATTCTCACAGAAATTCTAGTAATATACACTGAAATAATATTCTCGAGTTTCAAATCTCCCCCAATTCGGGAATTATTGAAGGGTGTATTCGGTTACGGTGCAAACGCACGACACACAGGCTAGCAACTCGCTAATTTTAACGGGAATCTGTTACCTTATCGAAAGTTATATTGTCACGTGTTAAAAATATTAATGTATATTAAAATATTAGGGTATTCTATGTTCAGCAGTGCACGGGAATAGGCCGATGATGATAAAATATGCCTACTGAAAAATGTCACGTAAATTATATGTCAATAAAACAAAATTAGGACTCGATAAATGAACTTAACTTGGAATATCACATTGTATTATCAATAACGACGATTAACTAAGACTACACTGGTTTATGTGTCAGATAAACGTCATTGGTTACGATGGTATCTCGGCGCAAAGACACAGGCAGAGCGCGGTATGGCGCGGCTTGCTAAAACACAGATAAATGACCTGACCGCCTATGGACAGCACCGTGGTGCGAGAAACTGTGCTCTCTGATCGCCAACCTGCATGCCCAACGTGGGTTATAGACATAACCCCATAGCGGAGGCATATGTCTAGCTGTGGACTACAATAGATTGATGATGATGACAGTTCTTTTATACTTCTCTCCAGACTTCATTTCCCAACACTGTTATCTTTACCATCAAATAATCTACCAATCTGTTTATTAACAAACGACATGTTCATAAAGAACCTAAGTAACGAACATATAAAAACAGCTAAGCCTTTTTAGCTTACTATTAGCATGTCCCGAGCACTTTTGTATGCGACATAAAATACATCTGACATTGTGCTAGCGCGACATGTTTTGGAACAATGGAAGTGAATACAATACAATGAGCCTTAAGGATGCAGTGTCCTGTGAGTGGCGAGAGTTAATGAGGCTCTGTTAAAAATTCCGAGTGAAATGATACTTAAGCACTAATGCTAAATAGTTTGCACAAAGTCTGAAATATATAGTGCTGTTGAAATCTTGTCAAATGAAACTAGTAGGGATTTGTTTATGGTTCTTTTATATTATTTATGTTGAACTTTGACCAATAGTGACAATAATTAATATTTTATTATCGCGCCAGGTCCATCACGGAGTACCAAATATGCCAATATTTACAGACCTCGTCATCATCATCATCAGCCCGTTTAAATCCACGGCTGACCATAGGAATCTTCTGATACTTTTTTATCCATAATCGTTACAGTGGGTATGCGTGTTGGGGTAAACTGCGGGGTACCGCTTCTGATACCTTGTTCGCTGCTACCCGTTAGCGGTTGCGGTCAATTAGTAGTACCGCAAGCTGAGCTACGCCGCGATCAGCCAGCGCGGGACTTACTCGCCTCTTACGGCACGCTAGTATCCTGACATGGGGTCGGAGAACGTATTTTTTCCCCACACCGACACGAATAGATTTCACTGACCAGCCTCGCTTTTTCAACATTGATAATGGTTTTTTCAAAGTCAAAGTCAAATTTAAATTTTATTTATTCAAAATTGGTTCTTTGCAACACTTTTTGCACGTCAAAATGATACTACCACCGCTTCGGAAACTGCCACTATGGAGAAGAAGCGCCGAAAGAAACTCCATAGGTGTTTTCATGTTGTTTTCACGAATGTTGTTTTCAGATATTTCCTCCTTCCCCTCCAACCTATAAAAAATAATAAGATGCACTTTTACGTATTACATATACTATACTAATATTAATATACACTAAAGTTAAATAACCTGTACTAGATTCATTACTATTAAATATGTCATATACATATTTATTTTTACTTAAAATTGAAATAATTAGAGCTTTAAGTGCTTGGAGTGTTTAGGTACTATAAAAACGTTTGGGTCGAGTATGTTCCGATGCGTGCGATATAATATGGTACGTTTGTAGACAGGTAGGTACATATTATAAACTGAAACAATTTTTAACGCGTATTTTATTGCATGGTTATATAGTAATATCTCGGTGGTCACTAGAGGAGGCTTATATCCAGCAGTGGACTGAGATGGGCTGATGAAGATGATGATCTAGGTGCTTCCTGCCTACCATGTAAGTGACGTACGTGACGATATATCAATAATAATATTTACATCTAATGAGCGACTGTCTATTTTTATTCGAATATTATTTAGGCAACTAAGGAATCACCCTTCTTGTGCAGACGCCTCGCGTACAATTATTCAATTTTAGTCTCCCTGAGTTATTTCGCGGTGAAAAGGCCACATACAAGTTTATAGATAGTTGTACCTGTTTGTCGTTGGCCCGGTAATTAGCGAAACGATTTGGTAGCTCACAAACCTATTTATTTCTCTTGTTTACTTTTTTTTGGAAACGTGTCTATTACGGTTATTATCACTTTTTAAATTTGTGTTTGTAGTAATGTAACCTAAGTAGCGTAACGTCACGCCTGTAATCCCCGAAGAAGTAGGAGTAGTGTAGAACACTCCCACGTTTCACCAGTTACATTTACGTCCCACTATGGAATAGGTGGTGAGCCTATTGCCATACATCGGGTACATATCCAGACTCCGAGCCACTACTAGAAAATCTAAATTAGAAAAGTTTAGTAGAGATCGACACGGGCATTGAACCCAGGAACTCCCGTTCGGCAGTCGCTCTTCCAACCAACACGACCAACGAGGCAGTGATTTGAAGATCTGACACAAACGTAATTTTGAAAAGTTATTAACAATTTGTACTAATATTATAAAGAAAAAAAATTGATTGCTTTTTGTATAGCATATGCTCTGAAACTACTGGGACCGATTTGAAAAATTATTTCACCATTTGAATTCTACTTTATCCGTGATGAACATAGGTGAAACATAATATAAAAAACTAGATATAAAAATAAACAAAAATAAAAAATAACTAATAATAATAACAATCACAAAAAATGCTTTCTTTATAATGTACTCTTACTTAATAACGCTCGAAGCAAAAGAAGGGTGTGTGCGTGTTAAAGTTTATAATTATTACAATTTTTGTTAAATACCCGTGCGGAGCCAGGGCAGAACGCTAGTAATTTATATAATGAGTAACAAAATTCATTGGTATGCTACGTTGATTTCGTATATTACGCCATTTGTTTAAAATATATACATAATTGAATAAATTATAAGACAATAGGAATATTTTACCTATTATGTCTACATTAATAAAATTTGGTGAAAATCAAAGATAGTTCATTTTGTGTAATACCTATATGGAATACATTGACACGTATCGAAATGTTAAAGAACTATCTGTTTATATGGACCACCCAATGCTATCAAGATAGATCGCGTTATTGAGTAAAATAATTCAATATCTGCCAAAGGCAATGCTTATTCATTGATCGCGAAACAAAAAACAATGCTATGCTGGAACCATTGACAGATTTAAGGAAGCGCCATGTGAATAGTTAACGAGTTGTTTATAAAAAACTTACGTACGGCGCACGTATTGATTGACTGAATAAGATAAATAGATGCCAAGTTTTTGCCAAAAACTAAAAAAAAAAAATTCGAATATAATTTTGGCACAGAATTGGACGAGATGAAGTATTTGTATAGATGTGTCGGAAGCGTTTGCGTAGATTTTTTTAAAGTTGGAACAATTATTAATTAGAAGGCTCTTCACTGGCTCGGTGCGGATAAAGATCTCCGATGTATGGCGAGTGACAGATTTATTGCTCGCACAAGGTGATGTTGCGTCGTCTTCCTGATAAAGGTATAATACCCGATCGTGATGAATCAAATGTATTTTATCCAAGCATTGTTATGCTGTAAGTCTAGAGAAGTGACTTGGCTGCTCACGGAAAATTATTTTAGACGCTTAATTTTTTGTAATGTTGTAAAATATCTCTACATCTTAGTTTATTTATGGACACCGCATTTTGTTTTTATTGCGTGTTAGTTTATCACGGTATAATTACTGAGAATATATATTTTGCGTCATTTTATTACTTTTAATTGACAACACGAACTCCCATGAAGTGACATACGTTTTCACTGACCGATAAAAAATACAATTAGGTACTAAGGATTGTTATGTTTAAGTTTTAATATATAGAGACGGGTTAAGAAAAATAATGTAAATAACTCACCTTGCTCGCAGTTCCGTCACGGGTAAAAGTTATTTACAATTGCATTTTAAGTTAAAAAAGCTATGGTGAGTAAAACTACAGTAACAAGTCACGGATTCAAAGGCGACCGCCGCGCAATTGATCCTGTGTTTCGTTTTATAATCGATGTGTCGCATAATTCATGTTCGGGAGAACTGAAGATATACGATTCTACTAGATTTAACATTAATAATTGTAATTATAAAGAATTTTCTACACTTACAAATATATATGCAATTTACACTCGTGTTGGTGTTTATTTATTAAACGGAGCTTTTATAACTTTACTGGTGAGATATTCCTAAAAAAATCATTTACTACAAAATTCTTGGATATATTTCTTGTAATTTTTAATAATTATAATTGAATGGTTACGCAATATTGCATAGTTGTGATCTGGAATAATTTTTTTAATCTGGTTACTATATATTTTGGCAAATAAAATGATTTTCAATTTCCCTAACAAATCTATACAATTCTTACTTCTACGCAAAATGGTAGCCTCTGTGAGTGTCTGGGTGAAAGGTCAGGGCAGCTCAAACTATACAGTAATTAAAGGTTATTTTTGGCGATAACCATCAGTAAAACAGTTACCTACGTGCGTGAAATAAAAACTCGATGGTACCACTTGGACGGACCTTGGTGTGAAGGGCTCTTGTGCGCAAAAAGTCATATATAAGTTGCTTTAGCATTCCGCGCACAATTTGAAGGAAAATCGTAGTTTCCTTAAAAACTTCGACAATACCATACTCACTTTGCTAATTTTCCTATAAAAATTCCATACATTTTAACTTACTGTGTTTCATGCAACATCCATTATGTTATGACTCAGTAGACTATTGAACTGTATTACATTTTTGTTAATATTATAACAGAAATAGCAATGACTAAATTAACTAATCTGACTAAATTGACTAATCATTAAAAAAGAAACATATTCACATGTATAGTAATATTAAGTAATTGCAAAAGTGAATCGCACTCCAATTTCTTTGATCGTCAATTGATCGAATGGAGTCGGAAGAAAGGGCCGTGTAATGCATCGATCGATAAATTGTTTATCCAAAAAGCGTGTTCTCGAGTCAAGGTAACTCTGTGTGTGCGAGTTTTTAAACGAGTAACAAGCACGGCTGATCGATACCGAAATAAATTCCCTGATGTAAACGACACCACAAACCACAACAAACGATTAATTTACGCACTTTTCACTGAATCATCGGTTTTTTTCTTCCTTATTAAAATTTTACTTTGTTCGCTTTATTTTCCTTACTCATTGTACCGTTGACCGTGTCTACTTATCTAAATTATATTAATGAACCTTTTTCACATGTAATTCAAAAATTCTCTGGAAATTGATTTTGAGAAAAATATGTTATACACTGCTTTGTTGTTCTTGTCGGTTGCAAGCGCGACTGTCGATCGAGAGCTCCTGAGGTGAAATCCCGGATGGTACTATTAGATTTTTCTAACTTTGATTTTCTAGTAATGACTCGGAGTTTGGATACGTGCCCAATTTACGGCAACCTATTCCATAGTGGGACGGAAATGTAAGTGATGAAACATGGGCGTCTACTACACTGCTCTGCCTACCTCTTCCGGGATTGTAGGCGTGACGTTACCCTATGTACAGACGTAAATTGAGAGAATACGGCAAAATTTCCTTTTCACATATTACATTCATATTGT
>DWDU01000385.1:0-19636 GCA_018245575.1 Jemadia suekentonmiller | reverse complement strand
ACCAATTTTGAATAAATGATATTTGAATTTGAATTTGCAATATAACCTACATCTATCGAATATAAAAATAAAGAAAAAAATATGTACAAATTTAAAATGTGCATGTAACGAAATGAACTAGATAATAATAATTATCCATAATTAAAACTGGTATCTCATGTGTTATCTAATTAATTAACTCACGAGTACATCTGCAGAGTGAGTATTGTAAGCTTGATAGATGTGTTTCTGCTAGGTGGCAATTACTTCTATTAGAGAAGCCTACCTATCGTCCCAATGTTCCGATATAGACAGCACTGCAAACAATCTATCCTAGATGATAAAGCACTACGTGATTGCCTTGCCAACGCTACCGTAACTACGACGTACAGTGAGCAGAACAGATTAATTTTGATTGTAATACGTGAACAATCAAAATGTAAGTTAACTGATTAATGTTGATCACATTACTGCTTGTCTCACTGTACATAATTCGAAAAATATAACTACTGTTATTATATATTGTGGTTATAGGAACATGTGGTCTAAAATTTTTAAATAACCAATTTGTAAATCGTAATAACGGAGTGCTATCCCCGGAATAGACTGACCTATTTTATTCAATTTACCCAATTAATAACACATAATATCCAAGAGAACGTACGACTGGTAATTTGGTAAATCATTAGTTAATGCCAGTTTAACATTATGTCAAACTAAAACAAAATACTACATTAAACTAGTAACATTACGCGAAATACTGGTTCTGGAAAGTACCATACCCAAATTAGAGCTATAAAGAAAACTAAACCCATTGTGCGTTCTACCTTCAAACGCCTATCAGTCCTGGGGGTAAATACAGTTTCACTATTACTCCATTTGTGTAATACAAATATAGACGGCAAATACAATAACGGGAGTTATGAAATGATAGAAGTTATTTCTTTTTTATTGGAACAAGTTATAGGTGGGCAAATCAATCTTGTACAAACATTAATCTTGGAAAAATAATAAAATATCACATCGTGTACAACTCAAGTAACGATGATTGAATTTTTCTGTTATTTACGAGTGTCATAAATATTTCTATTTCTCGACGAGTATTTCTCAGTGGATTAGTTAATGAGAAATATCGAAAACGTACAAAAACTAAACTAAGTTGTATAGTCTATGGATTGTATGTATGTAAAGGCTGTTTAGATATAATTGTAACATAACATATCACGCCTGCATGTGTCACCAGGTGAGCCTATAGCATCGGCCACAAACACAGACTGTTACTGGGTATTTTAGGATATAAAAAACCAATAACCCTTGAAATACATATATTGTAACTGTATCTATTGAAATTCCTTCACAACTACGAAGGAACGGAGCGAAGGTAGGTACTTCATAATGCGACTCGACTAAGTCAGAGAGCACAATAAAGCTTTTTAACCAGCTTAAAATGCACACTAAATTACGCCAACGGATTCCTGTTGCTTAACATATTCGAACCTCGTTACATTTTGCTACAGGCTATTATTATTCAGAGTGTGACGCAGCTTGGAGTCCCCAATAGGACACATCGCTTGGTACGTGCTATGGCGTAAGGCCAAAAATTTAACACCGATTAAAATATGCAGCACAAAAATATACGGTGATACTTGTATTTTTGTATGTTAAGGTATTTTGTTTTATTTACTTAATATTTATGAATTATGTACTATGTATTATGAAATATGCATAATATTGTAACATTAATTGTCTTTAGTAATAGAGTAGCGGTTTCGAATTCAGCCCTCCCCTCCAGGAGACCTGGTTCAAATCCTGGCGCACATCTCTTTACAAAAATGTATATTTCAAGATCTAATATTATTCGTTATAACGATGATGGGAAGCACCGTGCGGGAACCGGATCTCTTTATAATTCCACATAATGTGCTCTAAGAGGCGTTAAAGCTGCCAAAACGCACTTGGCTCCCGTAGCAGATTACGGCCTTAGCCCTTATCTTCTTAACACAGTTAATTAGAATTTATTTATGTATAAGAACTCCTAATTCTCTCCTTCAAACACAAGAAATACGAGTGCCTCTAAAATATATTGCTAAGAAAAACAAAGTACAACAAAACATTTTAATTAAATTAAATATTAAAGATGAGTTTACGAAGTGAGGCGTACCGTAATTAAAGTTAACAGAGAAGTCTGACTTTCGCATCACCCGTTTAAAGTCATAAGTCTTCTCATCTCGCTTCGGCCGCTTGCCACACATACGGCTCATAGCTGATAGAATTACCTTATGAGAGATAAAGCGAAGACGTCAGATGGTATCTGAAGAAAACAGACATTTTATCTTCGTTTTATATGAATTCATTAAACAAACAAAGATTCTCTACCATTGGAATATTACCAATTACCAGCGGGTATATATTTACAAAAAAATTGTCGTTACTAAATTGTAATACTTATTATTTATTTATTGTAATTAATTAAAACGGTAAGAACCATTTAATTTATATAATTGAATAACAGTCAGAATAACATAAATACCTGAAAATAATTCAAGCATCATCCACACATTCCGTTCACAATAACCAAAATGTTTTGATAAAGTCATCTTCAATTAGACGATACGACCAGAAGATCTTTAGGGGCAGTGAGAGCTTGCGGTATTGGAAACCTCGAGTGTACAGCCGTTCGACTCCGCGCGACAATAAAGAGTGTGTACTTCCACATTCGAAAGCAGTTGTTAGTAGTTTTTGGTATGTATTATGTACAAACGTACTGATGTCGTATCTAATTGTTACAAGCAATTATAGCCCAGTTTGCTTCTCAGTCATGTCATTCAGACATCATTTTATTTGTGCTCATTTATAAAGGTAGTGTGGACATAATTCATTATCTTCAGCGGTGTACGGGGTAACTAGTAAAATAACATCGTATATCAATTAGAAGGAAGATTATCTGTTTTATGTTCAAAGTTTATCTTACAGCCAAAGTTTATTATACGCCTACGCTTATTTTAGGGGCAACTTTTCATACATCAGTTACAAATAAAATCCTTTATTTTATGGGTAGTATGGCCGGCGTTTATGTAAGTTGAAACATGGAGTTAAGTGTAAAAACGGAGTAAACTTAAATTAAGGTCTCGGATAGTTGCTAATCCCAAGAGCTAACATTCCTGACCCTAATGGCTTTAGAGCATCAAGTACCTAGAGTTGTGTCCATTAAAGACACAAACCGTGAAACATGGTAGTTTATTCCACTCCTCTGCCTACCTCCTCTGGGATTACAGGCGTTTAGTTACGTTATTCTATTCTATCCCACCTTAAAACGCAATACACTATCCGCTTTTGGTTTGTAGCACCGTGATTTGCCACGGTTGGCCAGAAAGCAATAAGTCCCGTCGGCAAATTACTATACTGCGTAAACATGACGGCTAGGGGAATAGCGACGCACAAAGCTGGTTTATTAGGAATACAGCAAACGTACAAATACATAGACGTACATATATGTATATGTTATGATGAGCAAAATAGAAGGCAAGTTAACACGTGACGTGCCATCTCATCTTTGGGCACATCCGCGTATCAGCAAAAGCGGTTAGCAAGATAATTATAAGTAATATTATTGTGACTTGAAATCTAAAGTATATCTTGTTCGATTTAAGATTTATAACATATATTTAAGTGTCGTCACAGCAGCCTATTGCAGGCCACTAGACATAGGCCTGAGGGGTTATACCCATAATCTCAATCTAATCAAATTTGAGTATATTTAAGTGTATTGGGAAATAAAATGAAAGGAAACATTACCTGTAATGTAATGTAGGCACCGGAGGTGGGCGCCGCCTGATCGTAGAAATGAGGAGAAAAACAAGGCAACACAAACAAAGCCGGTTTATTGGAAATAGAGCAAACAAAGGCACGTATCGACACACAAAGTAACAAATATAGCTCACATCAAACATCGCATTGTACTTGAGATGTATTTGAACTAATTTCGCGTTTTGTTATGTGTAATGGCGACTTAAATGACTATGGACTATTTATAATGCCGATAAAATATACTTTATTGTTCACCGAACGCAGTACACGTTGAACACAAAAGTAAGGAGAAATATAAAAAAAAATTACAAAAGACAAAAATGTTTCGACCGCTGGTGACGTGGAAGACCATGACTTGCCTATCTTGATCAAGTAGGCCAGATACTGGCTGATGAGGAAGTCATAAGTCTCGGAAAAAGGCGCGCATGTATGATGAGAGAATGACGAATGTAGAAGAAGCGTGGCAGGTCTGTATAGATAGAGATTTGGCACTCGGTGCTCTCTGCTTACCCCGTGAGGGACTCGGCGTGAAGATATGTCTGTAAAAATATTGTGTTATTATAAAATTTATTATCCGTATAAATATTAAAGATGTTAAAATATGTAACTCAAATAAATATAAAATCGTATTTACACAAATAAGTTTCGTTTGTGATTTAAAATCATTTCTAGTAATAGCTGTAGATTTGTTCAATAGTATAATATATTCTTGCTATATTTATACTCATCACCTATCCTACTGTGGGACATACAATATAACTAGTTAAACATTGTGTACTATACTCCTCTGCCTACCCCTTTGGCGAATCACAAACCTTGTATTATATTGTGTTGCATGTATCTTCAACTCGTAATATGTACACCTAGTTATAAAAACAAAATACTTTTAAGTTTAAAGTGCCGATTGTCAGTGAAAATACTAAATATATCTATATATCATGAATTCACAGTTCATAAATAAAATAATACGGACTCTGATTTTTAAAACTACGACATATGAAATATTGTAACGTAGAACATAACACGTTTCACGCTTGTCTGAATATTTTATGTCGTTAAAATTTCCCCCGAGACGTCTCAGCTCGGGTGGCTCTGTCGTGTTTGATAAAACGTTACGGCTTTGTTAACTTCAAAAGATGAGATAGAAAATGTTCCATCGCTTATGTGATACATACATACATATCTTCACGCCAAGTCCCCCTCAGGGTAGGTAGAGAGCAAAGATACTACGAGATACGAGCGATTGTGTGATATTTAAATTATTTGTACGTTTTACGGCTGTATCATTTAAAAAAACGTAATCGTAATCACGCCTGTAATCCCCGAAGAGATAAGCAGAGGAATGTAGAACATACAACTGTATCATAGTTAATATAAAAGGTATATGTACAGATATTCATTTATAAATGTTATGATCAGCATTTCAATACATAATAAATTAATCTATGGCCTGCTAAGCAAAGGAAATATTAAGAAGTATGCAAAACAGTTTCTCCTTTAAAGCCGGCTTAAAACGAATTTACAATTCTGGCGCTTGGCTACACAATCCTTATCTAACCTAATACACATGAGCAATACCATTAGATCGCTTCACTGGTTGTGTGATTATCTTAATTTTAGCAATTCGTTCGTATGACCGTCCTGATATTCGTCATACCTATAATATATTTTTAACCACTCTGCCTGAAGTCTGTTCATCATCAGCCAGTTTTGCAGTCCACTGCCGGACGTAAGACTCTCTTAAAGGGGTATGCCCATAATCCCCACGCTGGGCCTGCGGGTTGGGGATCGTAGAGCACAGTCTCTCACTCCGCCCACGCTGCTGTTCAATGTTCATCTGCTCATATGTAATTCATTAAACTATATCAAAGATTTACATCATCATCATAAATACTTTTATCGGTCCTTGGTCTTAGCTTAGTAGACGTGACTAAATTACCTCCAAAAAACTAAGACATCGCGATACTATTGAGACAAAATAAGAACATGCGTTCTACATAAAATGTGTATACAGGTTAAATAAAAATCAATTCTAAACCTTCAAATTGTATTGTAAATTATGTGTACAATTACATATTAATTGTGCCTTGAAATTTTTACGGACAGCATCGGCCACGTGTGACTGCTGTGTTATCACTCGTCTGGTGCTCTCTTCTCTTCACAAATTGAGAACGAAATCACGTTGCATAAATAAAACAAAGACCTAAAGTCGAGTATATTATTTATTAGAATCGTTTATTGAGGACGAAAGATGACATAAGAATCTTGAAATCCGAATTTAAATTAAATCTTCCTATTTTACATTCGTACAATACACTTTTAAATTATATAGAATTTAATTCGTTGTTAAACTTATAAGAAACGATATTAAATACTTCGATATTAAAAAATATATTAAATACATATGTATATTCGTAAAACGAGATGGTCAAGATAAAGCTGAATGTTGCCATGTACCTACACATAAACAAAGTACCATAATTACACTTACATAACAGATAAATGAGCACTTGTATAATGTAAAAATATTTTTATGTTGCGAGATAAAAAAATAACATTTTATAATACATACAACAACTTTAAAATTGTCAAAATACTGTTATAAATTAAACGAGAAATATAGTATTTTGTGTTTACATAACAATAAATAAGTAGCCTTTGAAATAACTTTCGGTCATCTGATCACAAACTAAGCAGTGGCTGTAATATTCTAACTGATGAACTCACATATTTATTGACAAATACATACTGAAGTAGATAATATTCAGTTCCGATAGATACCTAGAAATACAAAAAAAAGACCTTTAGTGATCACCAAATTATATTTATCCGGACTAGGAAATTAAGTCACAATCTCCATGTTGACGGAAAAATATCACTAACAGCTAAGCCAGCATTCCAATATATTGTCAAGTATTACAGTAAAACAGACCCATTAGAATTATAATAACAAGCGTTATCACATATAACGGAAACTAATAGAAAAATAATACAATAACATGCATTATCCAATGGAATACATAATTATTAATCTATTGGCAGATATTACCGCGTCTAAAAATTCGACATTCGAACGATTACAGGAACGCTTCAGAAAGATAAACGTTAGAAAAGAAGACTCACAATCTGGTTCTCTGCTACAATTATTATGCGAAACTAAAACTAGATCATTAATTATTGTTCCTAATATTATCAATACTTTTATTATAACTGTATATAGAAATGAAAGTCCTACAAACGGATACATGAAGCTACAATGTTTAGCAGAAATACGGACACTTCTAGCTTTTCTGTATTACATGATATAATTAGTTTTACGTAAACAGATCTCAGATACTTATTTAAAATTTAGCTTTAGCAGTAATAAATTTATGGTTATACAACATTGTATCGAAAACTCGTATATAGAGAAGATTTAGAATATTAACAAGAGAATCAAATGTACGTACATTATATACATAATTTGAAATAGTTATGACAATTTTTTTATTTTATATTTTCATTACATTAACATTTCAATCTAATAGCAAAGCTGATTTATGCGCTCACTTAGATCAATCACAGACGCGTTGTTATCCGTAACGACGAAATCGGAACGCCTCATGCTTTAATGTATCTACATAACACAGTATATACTTGAACATCACTCAAGCATTGATATTTAGAGCTAAGCACAGGTCCTTACACTATCGGTGTGTGCTAAGAGTTTCACCTGAATAAAAAATTTCTTCAACCCTTTGATGCTCCACAGCTCGACACAATTCTTCTTTTTGAGCGAGCAAGGTTGAAACCATAATCCAGGTACAACGCTCGCGCGATAACTTGACGTATTTGTACAATGCGAAAAAGCACATCAGATTTTTAGTAAACTCTAAGATATATGTAGTTAGCAATAGTATAACTGTATCTATATTTGAAAAAGAGTATATTTAATCATTGAACAATTACATAATATATGTAACACACAGATCACGAGTGATTCCGCACGGGTTAAGCCAGATTCATTGTCATTATGGTTACAGCACATATATCTACAACTCTATAAACTGACTCTATCGTCAACAAATCACCACGAATAGAACATAAAAAGGGATAATTTACAATTAAATAAAACTATACAGAAATATTAGCATATATACAACCTATAGTTTAGTAAAGAGTATATTATCTGATGAAAAAACATTTGTAAATAACAATTCAATAAATACTAATAGAAAATAATAATATTGAAATATCGTATAATAAAATATTATTACTAATATCGTGGATTAAACATATTGTTGTATTTCAAAAGCACCAGTAATACATATTTGGACAGTAACGAAACATCAAGTACATTGTACATATATATGTAGGAACATAATGATTTAACTTTGTGTTTTATATAACAGTTTAACCACAAACCTTGTATATTATATTATAATAGACGTGAACGTAAACATTAGACAATCTAGATAATATTAAACTTAAATTTCATCATTACAAAATGTTCCGACAAAATTTTTTTTTACACACTTCCGACCTTACTTCAGCAGTAACATTCATAAATAAATTTAATGAGATCATACATTTTGAGTACGTAATATTGATAGTACGTAATATAGATACAAGTGAAGTTAAATCTAAAAATCCTTTAAATATAAGCTACAATAAATTTTAAATACTTTCTTTGAAAATTTTTAAATAATAATACTATAGTTCTGGCGAGATTTCTTATAAGATATATATTACAGTCGGCAGATACCCGCTGTTAAAATATATGAAACGATAGTCAGATCGTCGCAGTTTATACATTATAAGAATAGGTGATTATATTTATACAATTGTAATCATATAATTATTATGTTATAGATACATCTAGAGAACCATGGCAGAATGCGAAACATAGACAACCTCTGTCACATTCAAAATGTATCGCAAAGATCTAACACGTTTATTGTCAAAAGGTAAATACGATTAACTTTGATTTACAAAATATTATTTGTGGGAGTAAAAATTCTATTTTAGGGGCAGAAAATTATCATCAACCATCATCACCATTATTAAATTTTGCATTCTTCCACTGCCGTTCACAAGTTCACAGTGCACAGTGACAGTTCATGTTCACAGCTCACAGTGTCGTTCCTTCAACGCTCAATTCCCACTAGCGCAGTGTCAGAGCAAAGCGTCGCGACTTTTTATTCGCATAATTATACCTCCGTTTAATAACTAACCAAATAAATTAGTTAATATATAAAAAATAATTATATCACTATTTATAGCAGCACAAATTTTTATGTGTCACATGTTAACTGAAATTACTACCAATTTTAACTCAAATATTTCAAACTTATTACGATATTTTAAAGCATATGCTATGGTTTAGAATGTCATAGAATTTACATAAAATTATCAACAGATTTAGTGCCGCACATGCAAACGTAACTAAGGTTTCGCGCACACTAAAAGATAAAACAGCTCTGACAGCTAATTTATGGGCAGAAGAGCCCTTGGTTAATACATTTAGAATAAACATACTTTGAGAATCTCGGTATAGTCCCACTCCAATGTACCTTTATGGTGCAGCCAATTTGTAATATACTATTCGAAATTATTTGTCACTGAATGCCATGATACCAGAAACACAATACAAATCCAGACAAACGCGATATTTAGAATCTTGAGGATACCTATTAAACTTTATATTATGTTAGACTCCAGAGGTCATAGGTTCAATTCCTGGCGCACTTTACAAAACTTTTTCACGAAGGCGTGCGTAGTCCGCCAACCCGCACTCAGCAAATATGCCCGACGATGGTCTTAACCTGTTTATTCTAAAAGAAGGCCGGGGAACCAACGGTGGAACGATAAAGGATTGATAACGGTAAGGGTGACGATGGTGGCATCGTAAGGGAACGAAAATCTCGTATTGCTGTTTGATGGATACAAAACAATTACGATGACTAATTAACAAAGCGTAAACCTTTCCAGATGTTAACAACAGGCCATAGCAAACGCGTCACAATTAAATAATTGTTAATAATATGCTATTAAATCTATATATTAATGTGTGAATAAAAATATTTGTACCTCTATTTAAGAATGTGATATACACTTAGCATAGTTCAAGTTTATAAGTATAAAAAGGATCACGGGAAGCTAAAATTTATATGTTACATAATATATAACATGTGTTTGAAAGACATTAATTTACATAAACATTCGTTGATGACCTTCATAGTAATAAAGTCACACAATAATCTGTGATCAAACAGTAGGACAGTCAACAAATTAATACTGATACAATATTTAACATGAACAAAACTATAATGAATTTCGACCACTGTGCGATAATTCGTAACGTATAAATTGCACTGGACACACAGTAAAACGACAAGCATTATTCTTACCTAGTGTGTAGCCAGCCTAACTGAACTTACGTGCAATACTCAGTCTGATAAACGCAAACTATAATATTTAAACACTGAACACGCTGCGATGTCAAATTTTACGCGACACTCAGCGTAATTTTATAGCGAGGTGACGTTATTACATTTACGTAAAATTACACCACGAATAATTTTAAAATGAATTATGTACTGTTTAAATGTAAATACGCAGAGCTTAAATGTAAATACGTGCCAAGGATAAATGATGTATGAATTTTTTTTGACATATTTTTATTATTATTTCGCTTTTTACGTTACGCATACGTTAATACATGTTAATAGCGAATTATACAACACAAGTTATAAATTATACAGTTTTCAGAAGGCCTCTTTCTCTCTATCTGTCTCTCTTTTAAATACTACCAGAGGACAAGCTCAAGAAATTTTTTATTTGTAACAATTAATATTTAACAATTGTTGTCATTGTTGGCAATTGTGTTTTTATCAGTCGAATACCTTTAATTAATGAAAATAGATAGAATTAATAACATTGTATTTTATATATTATCTGAATGAAAACATTTTCACAACAACGAGATATTGATAAAGTATATACATATGTACATAATAATATAAAACTCGTACATGTGATTCATACTATGCACGTTTCAATCATATATCACACTATATAGTTGAAGAACATAGCAAGTTACATCTGTTATCATTTCAACATCGAACTTTATACAACGAATTCATTGAAACTA
Source organism: Jemadia suekentonmiller (assembly GCA_018245575.1). Taxonomy (NCBI): domain Eukaryota; kingdom Metazoa; phylum Arthropoda; class Insecta; order Lepidoptera; family Hesperiidae; genus Jemadia; species Jemadia suekentonmiller. The sequence goes on along the minus strand of DWDU01000385.1, from coordinate 8,718 downwards.
TTGTAACATTAGTATCACGATTGTATAATACTTAAATAGTAAAGATTGGACTACACTAAGAACGTTTGTATGAAGGTTGCTATGGAAACACGTATGAATATAAAAGATACTATTAAAATTTTGGTGAATATATACATAATTTACTATAAATACATATGACTAAACTATGTACTATCTCAGTCTCTGCGATCGGCAGAAGCCCGTACAAGTGTAACGTGTGAGAACAATCCAGAGAAGGTCCAACACTAGGCGGGCTACCTTGAATAAACAAACATGGGTTAAGCTAGCACATAATTTAATCACATATGAACAACAACAAGTAGAAAAATTCAGAATAATCTACGGAATATTCGTAGAGTGAATTAATTTGTTACAACTAGACGTAAATGAACCTAGAGTCGGCACGATCGGCACTGTACAAGACAAAGTTTATACTTGTTTGATTAAACCAAGATCATAACGACAAGTGAAAATTTTTGTGTACATTATTCAATAGAAATATCTAAAGAACTACTAAATGTCATAAGGTATCCAAAGTACCATATAATTAGTCATACATATACGTAACATTTTTATATATTTAGAAACATTTGGTCTCATTAACAACATCAAAAGCAAGCTTTAGAATGTGGTAACAATTTTTCTTCAGAAAGGAGAGGAGGGAAGATAAGTGGCGGCAAACATTCGACTTTGCGTTGTTTTTTTATTACTAAAACCTTATATTGCGTCTCGTAACATGTATATTTCTTACAAGTTATTAACTCATTCGTAATGACTAGTTTGCTCAAAACAATTTAAAACGTAGCCCTACTTGTGTAAAACAGTCTTAATATTGATAATGAAGGGAATGGCTTTGACCTTTAAGAAATAATGGGATCCATTGATAGAAACAGACTCTACAATTTAATATGGAATGTTTCAAGTATATCAAGAAATTATTCTTACGTTAATTCCACATGATTTGAAAATTATAAAATTTACTGATAGTATGTACTACGATTTATTAAAAATCGCTAATATGTTATGTAACTTGTATATTTCGACTTTTTCACATATTTTATATTAATATATATATATATACATATCGCAAGGCAAGGAGGAGCTCGATTAACACAATTTTTCTTGACTGATTCACAAACTATCCACCTCAATTTTTAAATATTATTGATCATTTTCACTTTTTATTTCATATTTTATTTATTTAATTAGTCAAACGACGTCAACATCCCCACATGACTTTGCACTGCGGTTTGTCTGGATATTTCTTCTTCAGAGCTGCAATGATCCTCGTGTACCGTTGGTTGTTGACCCTCTCCGCGGGGTTGTTGCGCGATCCGTTCCGGGGGACGGCCGCGTGACATAGAAACGCCCCGTCCAGGACCACCATTCGGTACTCTTGTAGACACAACTCTAGCATCTAAACAACAGTTAAAAAACTAGTTAGACTCACGAACACGTCGTTGCCGCTTTTGGAGTTTTTTGTTGTTAGTGCACCAGTTAACGGCAAGGCCTTTTAATGTTGTTATGTGTATAGAAGTTATATGTTTTAAACAATAACACACATGGGTGTCACCGTATCATAAATAATCAGCACATTCAAATTTAATTAACACTGAACTAGAACCTACTAAATAAAAAACAATCAAGTAAAAAAAAATTTAATAAAAAAATAATTTAAATAATCATTCAAAAAATAATCAAAAACCGAACATAAGGTGACATTTTTTAACATCGTGCGTCCTGAATGTTGCCGTGTCGTTATTGTAATATTTCTTGAGATAGAAAATAATGGACGCGTATCTGAACAGGTTGGATTTGAGCGCTCGACGTTTTGTGTCTCTATGCGACTTTACGTAGAGACGACGCGCGGCGTGACAAAGGAAACCTCCATCGAGAACTACCAAAGTGTAGTTTTGGAGACATAACTCAAGCATCTAGGAAACAAGGGTGACATTATTAATTCACTCACACTCACTGACAAACTATTACAGCCTCGTTTTTTAACATCTGTCTAGAGTGGTGCCAATTAGGTAATTGGTATTTTGTAAGGTTAATTTAGTGGACACTATGAATCAGAGCTATCGCGTCCTAGTGTATATAGAATATTAATATACATTGGCAACAACTGCCTCGTTGATGGTGTGACTCCATCGTTGGTTGCGTTGGTTGCAAGCGCGGCCGCCGATCAAGAGGTCCTGGGTTTAAATCCCCGGTGGGGCACTATAGAATTTTTCCAATTTAACTTTTCTAGTAGTGGCTTGGAGTCTGGAAATGTGCCCGGTGTATTGCAATAGGCTCATCATCTACGCCATAGTGGGACATAAACGTAACTAGTGAAACGTGGGACTGTAGTACACTCCTCTGTCTACCTCTTCGGTGATTACACGCGTAAAATTACATTAGAAAAATCAAATGTGCTAGTTTCCTTCTAATAAACGTCCTTAGAAATACTATAATTAAATTTAGTCTTACCACTTCGGTCATATGAAGGAAAAGTTCGGTTACAATACAAAGAACATTTTAATAACTATCTTATTATACGACAAAATTATGGAATTTGATTAGTAAAAAAGCTGACATTGAGACCCTATCAAACCAAAGCCGTATTGCAAATTTTTTTTTCGCACTAACTCTTTTCACCCGACCCATTAAAGTCCCATAAATGTACGGATTACTATAACAATGTGTGATATACCTCAAGTGCCCCGACGTTGTATTGAATAAAACTCTCAATTGATTATGATGACTCGAACAATTAGTACCTGCGTCATTTTGTCCTGTCTGCCCTCCCAGGAGAGCATTTCGCTGTACCAGGGCTCCTTGTGCGTGCCGAAATACAGAGGCTCCCAACGGTGGTAGGGGTACTCCCGGCGGGCGATCAGCATCGGCTGGAAAAATATCTTGCTTAATTTATTTTACTTGATAAATTAATAATTAAAGAGAGCTCTGTGAACCACGATAGTTGCAAATTGTTCCCAGAATAGCAGTGACTTGCAAATCGTTCACAGCGTGGCACACTTCTATTATAGTTTCAGGCCAAAACGTGTTCATCCTGCGGGAGTGATACCAAATATTTATGTTGATTCCCAACTATATATTTTAATTGAACCCGGCGTCTTTCTAAAATTGTTTTCAGCTGATTCTGTATATTCATGAAGCCGAAGGAAAGAATTGATGCGATAGAACATTACTATCTGTATACGAAGCTTAGCAATAATGACCGCTGCAGCATTAAGATGAACGACTGGTAATGGAGAGTTTCCACGAGCGATGCTCACGTAAGTTGGCGGAAAACGCTCTAGATTTTATGCACTTCTTGAAAGGATCCATGACTAACAGGTAAAAAGAGATAAAGTCAGAGACATTTCGTAATTTGCCAATAGGTAATTTGACATTTTAAGCCAAATTTTGTTTTGTTTCTGATCCATTAAATACTTTCTGCACCTTCAAAAATAATTCCTCTTAGGCGTTTCAATAAATGACATCACCAAAATATGGTTACAACTTTAGGAAACAGAACAGCGCATTTGAAAATCAATACCATGAAGCGTTTTCATTTCATTCCGCTCCGTATAATCCAATCGGATGTCGGCTAACTCGCTGCCACTTCAATCTAGTTCACAAGTGACAGGTTGTTCAATCTTCGCTGCGGCTGACAACCGAGGACTTAATAAATTTATGCCCCCTCCCATCCCCTTTCCTCTTTACTTCCACGCGCCCCCACCCCATACTCACGTTTTACACTAATTATCAACTAATATGAGAAAATACGTCCAGACTACAGTTTTTTTTTTAATTGTGACTTTTGAACGAGGTTTATTGAAGATAGATAAAATAGTCAACACTAACTTTGGATGTCTTGATACATATTCGTGAGAAAAATCTAAGCAGTTAATACATTTGAGATACTTACGGACAAGTTATATAATCGCTGTATTAATAAAATAAACTTACATTTTCTACTGTCTAATAAGTTTAATTTTAGCGAAACTTGTAACAAATGACACCGGTTTCCGACACTACTATATCTTTCATCATTGCACTGCATACTCCCATTTCAAATCTAAAACATGGCTCTGATTTTGCCTGTGAATTCAGTCGTGTTACTAGGGATGACTCTAAGTTGGAACGCTTTGCTAATGTATGCGCCTACTGCTATGTAAGTTATAATCTGTATTTAAGAAAACAACAGTGCACATGATATATCGTATGATTATATACATACCTCGATAACCTTAGGCGCAGATCGCAACAACCAGGTCTGAAGACCAGGAAATCGTTGGCAGTGAGAACAGACCTTCTGATGAAAGTACATAGCTCGGTTTGAGGCGACCATGCTGACTAACCTTATGAACAAAGAAAGAATGTAAATTACACTTAGCGGCAATAGTTAAATTCCAATGTTAAAAACAGAATTGATAATCTTAATAATGTTAAAAGCACTCGTAACTCCTAAAATGCTGAAATATTGTAAACGATAAATCATATTTTGGAAATATATTGTGAGAGCATATTTTGAGAGAGAGTATCGTCGGCTTTTGGTTAGATGACCCATTTTCGCGAATGTTTATCCGCTATGTCACGGTATTAGTTATTCTTTCAGGAAACAATTGACGAATCCTGCCCTAAAGAGTTGTACTGAATTTTCGTCGGAAGATTCAGATATCTCGTAGCTAGGTAGATGTAGTGTAGCAAGAAGACACTCGTGGGCATTAGTAAAAAAAACTCCAATACCAAATCTTACATAAACACGAGAAATCAACATAAAATACAAACCTGTTGACATTATTACATTGAAAGAAAGCAGCTTTCATTTTGTTTTAAGATGCAGCGAAAATTTTATGGCAGACCCTGCGCCTGTACTAACTACGGAGCTCGTAAAATTGATGTTGATGCCAGTTTATAAAATTTAAAGCCAACCGATCAGAAAATAAAAGCTAAAAGACGAGCAGCCGTAAAATAGACGATAAAACAGATGGTTCACGCGCAAATTTTACTGCAGTCCGATGTTGGGTTTATTGAATCTTGATTACATTTCCAGGTCTTTAGTAACTTTATGGATGGCTTAACCAAAAGTAAGTTATAGGTATAGATATAGTGATAACTATTAAATGTTCAACCAACTTGATAAATAAATAAATGTTATAAGAAACCTCTTGCACATTATAAATTGTAATGAAATGAAACGAAGCTTATATCATATAGAAGGAAAATTTTACTCTGAAGAACGTTAATGAAAATACTTTGAACCACTGCTTCTTTTGTCACAAGCTTTTTTCGGAAATTACTAACGCTTCAAAAAAAGGCAACAAAATTAATCTGTGAAATGATACTCTGTACAAAAAGTAAAGATTAAAGCACAACAAAGTAACATACAACTACTAAAAGAACCCACGCATAAATGAACAAGATGTTTGCAGAGGTCTTTGCTACGTCGTCAGCTGTACGGATTTACAGTAAAAAGCTCCATTTATCAACTTACGTGTCTTTGTCGCGTGGGATATCTTCGCCTCTTTCCACTTCAAACAGAGGTACCACAAAGACCGTCTTAGCGAATATACAGCCTTCGTCTCTTTTTTTATTGCCCATAAGTTTTCTCACCATTGTTAGAAATTTAGGCGCTAATCCGTCGCTCGGGACCATCTCAATGTCGGACACTATGAAATAATTCGTCCTTGACGCGTTTCGTGCTACATTTCTGCCCACATTTATTGGATATATCATATTTTTTATCCGTCTGAATGTGGGTACATCAAAATTTTCCATACCAGAGCAATCTTCGAATTGTAAATTTGGTGCCGATTCCTGTGTATTTGGTAACCGCATCATCATTCTTTCTACTTTTCTTTTACGCACCCATTGAATGTACTGTGCACGGGTTTTATTGTCTAACTTCCTGTAATTCTCTAACTTTCTTTTTAATAATTCCTGAGTCGTCATGTTCGTGGTTGTAGTCGGTGTGTCTGTAGTAACAGCTACCATTTGTTCGGGTAGTCTCACTTGTGGGGGAAATCGTTTGGGGTAAAACAAATGAAGTGACACTTTTGACATCCTCGGATAACATCTGCATAGCTGGTTCATTATTTGTATTGTGATATCTAAATCATAGCTGGGTACAAATACTGATAGGCTGATAGGGCCTTCCCAATATCGTGCGATCTCGATTATATGATATATGAATTCAGGTGTAGCTTGTGTGACATACGTAACCGCGTCATATCGACTGTGGTTGGCATATGCAGTCCCTTGGATAGCATTATATATGACTCTGTAAGGACTTTTGTTACCCACTTCTGGCGAGGAATAAACTGGAATTGTTTCCCATTTCAATCTATCTGGTAGGCCGTAGTTAAATTCGCAATAGCTTTTATTAACGTCGGGCTGCCGGCCTTTGAGGAAAGCGCCCGGTCGGTACTCAAAGTCACCGACCCTCATTACAGTATGTGCGTGGTCTTTGCGTTTGTAGTGATATAAATGGACTATACCAATAAGAGTTATAACAAAAATGGCTGTAAGAAAAACAGTGGAATGCCTCCGAGTCAACCTGTAGGAGTACGCTCCGAAGATCCGCAGGCATCTCGTCATTTTTAAATCTCATTGTTTCAATTTAAACAAATCTCATATAACTCATCTTTTTCACACATGTAAATATAATTATATGAGTCGCAAATTCACCTTTTCACAGAATCTCACCGGTATTCTGTTCCCGAAACAGTTTTTTCAACGTCATGACGTCAAACTTATATTCAGAGTGCACTTGGCCCCGTTTCACAGTGTTCTGTGTATATTATCGTTACAAGATATACTTGGATGATTTTATCTTAATATATCTGTGATTAGATTCTTATTTCGGACACCTTTAAGGTTAGTAAATTTATATAAATCAAAAGCACGCACTTATCACAGAAAAAACATATAAAATTATTTCAACAAACCGCCTTAACCTCTTTGTACGTTTCAGTGCCACTACTTGTACATTTCCAACACTATTCTGACCACATTTTCTTTGTATATACCCGAAAAAATTGTTTCAATTGGTGCACAAAGCAAACAAATCACATAATAACACAGTAACCTATTTTCCCGTTTTTGACACTAATCGTCACACTTGTCATATCTTTACAATCTAAGCACTTGAACGGAAAAATGTTTTAACACAGATAATAATAGAATTAAATTCATCGATCTTACTTTTTTGTTTTATTAGTAAAATTGATAAAATCGTGAGTTGTTTTACTTTTTCGGACACAAGCATTTGACGTTTGATGCGCGCGCCGCCGCGCAGTTTGGTGGCGTTTTGCGCAACTAGAAAATCAATGCTTCCCTCATTCAAAATAAACTCTTCTCAAACACGTAGCGATCTTCAGTACGCCTTGCAAATTGAATATAATTATACTGCGTTTGGTTCGACGAATGCAATAAATGTATTAATATTATAGTAATTTAAAACCATTTTTATTAATAAGACTATTTCACTTATATGTCCACGCTATTTGAAAACATACTGACTACCTTTTCACGCATTCTGGACATAACTAGCGGTAATTGCTTTTGTCTAATACTCGTACAATAAATGTAATATATTAGTACGTCATTGCCAATGTTGTCGCATACATAACGTAATATAACCTTCAATCCAATGTTAAATCTATTATTTACAGAGACTCCTCATATGTTTTCAATTACTTAATTATTAAAGTTAACAAAACTTTATCTTAAATGTTTTGACTATAAATTTTATGGAATACAATGAACATTTTAATGCTATGAATATTTTACGAACTGTTATTTTCATCTGTTACTGTATCTGTACGAACTGTTATAACATCAGCTTCAGTATAACACATTATAATTAAATAATATTTTAACTAATATTCTCATATCTAAAAACTGTTCAGCCATATTTTTGTACTTGTACCTTTATAGGATCTAAATACTTTTAGCGTTCCTTTTACACTCTACCTATTTTACTAGTATTTTCTCTATTCTACCTGAATATTGCAGTAACGATTGCCCTAGCTATAAAGCCGCGTTTTATTCACCTAATGTTATCAGTTATCGGTCTCGTTGGTCGAGTGGTTGAACTGTGACTTCTGATGGAGAGGTCCTCGGTTCGATCCCAGATATTATTGGAATTTCCTTAGATTTTCTAATTGAAATTTCTAATATTGGCTGAAAGTCTGGACTTGTGCTCTTGTTGACTTGTGTGTATGACAATGGTCTCACCACCTATTCCACAGTGGAACGCAAACGTAATTGGTGAATCGTAGGAGTGTACTACACTCGTCTGCCTATCTCTTAGTATATACCAGGCTTATTACATTGATTACACGTAAATTATACAGTAGATTTAGGGAACATTAGTTTGGCATCTTAAGAATTTCAATTATGTTTCCACTGTATCTTAACCAACGGTTATTATACCGCGCACCAGCGGAATGTGATGGAAGAACCAGGCTTGAGCGACAGACCACACGAACTCAATTTAAACTTTGTCTGTTTCGACCGTAAGCTGGCGGCGCTAAGCATGTTTGCTGCAAGGAAAGCGGAAACGAACAGGCCGTTTGCGGTGCATGTGATTCATTTTTCTATTACAGAAATGCGATTTTATTTTCTCTTGCTATTATTACATCGTGAAACAAATAACTACTTATGACCCATATCTATGCGTGCTCTTGGGACTTCATAAACAAGTTTACGTAGTTTTATCTATGTACA